>JACXGK010000555.1:12322-102606 GCA_016801125.1 Novumbra hubbsi
CCCCCCCCCCCCCCCCCAAACACCAAAATTAATAGGCATCAGTCATTTTTTGGCAATGACTCAAAACAAGAATACCACAAACACTATGGGTTTCTTTAAACCACTTGGCTTTTTAAAGGGATGACATCAAACTTAAATGTAAAATAAGGGCAGGAATCATTAAATCCTGGATTGTTTTTTGCATTACAGTACCATAAATAAATTCCAAAATGAGTATAACAGTTTAGCTGTTGTCTCAAAGACTTGATGCAAAAAGGAAATAAAGATGTCCATATTTTCTTTAATTCATACTACATTCTTAAAATTCTGTATTGTATTTGCAGACACTGCAATAGCATCATCGAAACTCGGTTTTGGGCCCTCTTTTACACCCTGTGTGTAGGTGGTACCCCTCTACTGAATAATGTGATGTACTGAATGTAACAAAATATATAACATGCGTAAATTTCGAACAAAGTACGTCACTCTTCTTTTTCCAACAGTCCTCCTAATTACTGGATTCTGCTGCTGAGGGTAACTGCATCTGTACATTACAAGTCTCTCCTTTCTCATTTGTTGGTCATCAGTCTGGATAGTTTAAATCTGGCTACTAAAGCTAGATTAAATTTGTTTTGGATTATTCTTCTTTTTACAACAGTGTCTAGAGAGAGACCAGTTGCCAACCTGCCTGCATTCAAAATTTTATGATTTTTCCATTTGTTGGGTTCCCTTCAACTATTTTGAAAAATTCTAGGCAGTATTTTTAGAATACAAAGGATGTTGTAGTCACATTTTCTGAATGTTTACTAATAAATACGATAAACAATAATGAAGTGATTCTCAAACCTCTCCTCGGTGACACCCAGACAGTATTTGTGTTTTGACTACCCTGTGCTACCACACCCAATATTTGGACAATAAATGGTTTTGTACCCTTGCCCTATGCTGAGTTTTCTCTGTCATTTTACACTGAAGCAGAAATTCTGGAATGTCTGGGGAACAAAGAGGTTTGAGTACCACTGCAATAAACAATGATCCATCATATCAGGAGCAACTAGAAAGAACCTAGGATCCAGAGATACAATAGAAGAGAATCTCCAGGAAAGCGTATGAAAATAAACTGTTAAAAACAAAAGAAATTAAGGGAACACTTAATCACACATCAGGTCTTGATGAAATAAAATATATTAAAGATCAAAATAAGGAGGTAATTTAGTAGGGCTCTAGCAGTGCTCCTCCAGTTTCTCCTCGCACAAAGTTATCGGCTCGATAACGGTCCTGCTGCCAGATTGATACTACAGCCCTGTTCGGCTCACCTTGTGTAACGGCACATCTGCTGGTATATCCTCCATGCTCATGAGACTTGAATGGGCTGAATGGGCTTGCAGGTACTGTCTCAGGCTACCAGTAGAAGGATACTAGCAAAACAAGAAAATAATCAGTCAGGATGGATAAGGAGACAGCAATTGTCTGGGTCCACCACCTGCAAAACCATTAATTTTTGGGGGATTGATTGCCATTCCATTGCACTCGTTTGTGTTTGCACCAAAACAGGAGACATTGATCCACAATCGCCTATGCTTTCTAACTGGACATTGATATCCCTGAAGTGTAATTGATTTGTTGTTTTACTGTGTTCACTACGTGTTCCCAGAATTTTTGGGAGCAGTGTACATGAAGAGCCAGACTGCAGCCAGACAGAGGGTTACCCCTCCTGGCCAAGCATTACAGAGACAATAAAAGAATGAACAGATTACAATTCATTCTCCCATTCAGATTCCGATGAGTAGAGGACAATAAATATACATAACATAGGATAACTTTTATCTGTAAAACTCTTACAAATTACATTTAAGCATAGGCTACATGCAACTGTAAGAGCTGAGCGAATGTGTGCTGGATTTGCCTAAATCGATCTGAAAAATACTTCTCCATCTGCAGACAGCATTTATAGTAAATATCTAGTAATTTAATACACAAAGTGAACCATTTCACGTTTTTTGTTCTAATCTTGATGATTACGATTTACAGCTCATGGAAAGAAAAAAATCTGTTATCTCAAAATCCTAGGAAACATTTTATCCAGAAATGTTGAACTGAGAAGCTAATTAACTCAGTGAGCCTCAAAAATCCCAGTCTGGTTCAGTACACACAACTACAATCATTTGGGAGACTGCTGACTTGACAGTTCTCGAGAAGACACTCATTGACACCCCCAAAGAGGGTATGCCATAGAACGGTTGGCTTGGTTGTCAAGCCACTCCTAAACCAGAGACAATGTTAGAAGCATCTTACCTGTGCAATGGAGACAAGGAACTGAACTGTTGCTCAATTGTCTAAAGTCCTCTCTTCAGATTAGAGTAGAAGCCCAGAATCCAAGTTGCTTGAAGCCTGCTTGGTTTCCACAGTCAGTGATGGTTTGGGTAAAGTGCAGAAAGAGCACAATATTTCAATTTGATTTTCATTCGGCCGACCAATAATCATCGAGGTTTATGCTTACCCCCAGCAACACCTCTCAAATAAATAAGACCCTCGATTGCTTTTAGTTCGGCATCTGTCAATTTGAACTATTATGCATCATTTCATTTAGCTCCCGCTTCCGTGTCTGTCAATTTTCCAATTGTCCCCAATTTTTTGGAGTAACCCAAATTGCTGCTTGCAGCTATATGTATTAATATTATTGAATTGTACAGTTGTTTTCTACATACATACAACTACTAGGCTACTTCAATATGTGTGGCAATGAATCATAACACAAATAAGACATGATGTTCCGGAACTTTGCCTGAAGTAATTTGGTCTAGCTGGACCTTTCTACATTTTAATTGAATACCCCTGATCTATATATCTACACACTATAAATAAAAAAAAATCTAAATAACAGAAGACTCGTATACGGGAGCGCTTGCGACATCTGCTGAACAATGAGAAATTGTTTCTTATACATAGTAAAAGTGCTTGTTGTCTCTTTGTTTATTGCACCTCACTTTTCCCATGCACCTCACATAATCCTCATTAATATTTCTATCAGAGAGAACAGGCTTTTTTGCTGCCCCTCTTGACACCAGGCCGTCCTCCAAAAGTATTTGCCTCACACCTGCACTCACACCTGCCTGCTGCCATTCCTGAGCAAGCTCTGCACTGGTGGACCCCCGATCCTGCAGCTGAATCAACATTCTTAGGAGCCTTGTGGCCTTCTTTGTAACAATTGAACCACTCTCCTTGAAGTTCTTGATGATCTGATAAATGGTAGATGTGGGTGCAATCTCACTAGCAGCAATATGCTTGCCTTTAATGCCCTTTTTGCGCAAAGCAATGATGACTGCACGTGATTCCTTGCACGTAATCATGGTTAACAGAGGAAGAACAATGATTTCAGGCCCCACCCCCCTTTTAAAGATTCCAGTCTGGTGTTGTAACTCAATCAGCATTACATAGTGATATCTAGCCTTGTTTATGTCAACACTCTCGCCAGTGTTGTGAGTAAAAGGCAATCAGAATGCTTCGAATTTATGTTTGTACGTGCAGAGTTGAGATCCATGAATGTTTTTTTATGTATATCTTTGTTATTTGTGGATTTGATTAGATTTTAATTTTGTGTTCCAAGATCGCAAATGTACATACAGATTTTCAATCTGCTGTTCACACAAATAACATTTTGAGCAAAATGTAACCCCTTGAGTAACGATATCTTAAAATTAGGTCTATGAGATGACAGTGCCATGACATAGTTTGCTATTTTTGGTAGATTTACTAAAGGTATAATTTACAAATGGAAGCTGCGATTTCATGACTACAAGGTTTAGTTATAATTCGACTTTTATTGAGATTATTAACGTGATTAATGTAAGAATTAAGTAATGTTAGCCTCTAGTTACAAAGCACAGTTGTTAACAGGCTGGTCATGGGAAAAAAAGGCAACATTTTGAACTGCAGCTTCTTGATCAGATCAGTGGTTGTAGCCCAGAGTCAGGCAGGTGGTATTGTTTGTAGAGCTGGGGAATATAATCGTTTTTAAGATGGTGACGTGAATGACTCTGACTCGGAAGTAAGCCATGCGCACCTGTCTGATGTAGGTCTAACGTAGATAGGAGACATGGAGCAGGGAGAGCAGTAGCCTGTGCTTAAAAATACTAGCTGCTTGAAAACAGATATTTGGGCACATTTAGTTTTTTTAAGAAGAACAAGCTTGATAAATATTCTGCAATGTGCTAGACCTGTCGAGTCTGGATTAAATAGTTTGGCAACACTACAAATGCATGGAATCACATGTCCTGTTTTCACTTGGAGCTGGGGTTAGCATCAACCCCGCAATACACAGCGAATCAGCCTATTATACAACAATTGAGGATATCAGCTGTACCACATCATTATAGCAGGATTGTAAGGATCTCTTACTCGGTTGTGGAAAACACAGGCTTTCGCTACCACCTCCATACTCTGGTGCCAACATACATAATCACTTCTCCGAGTTCACAAACACTGCTATAACTGTGCTGTACAGTGACACAAAATCCAGAGTAACGGAGTCAATGCGTAGGCCGGCTGGGTGGTCATCCTGGACATCCATCGCCACACTCATGTGTAACGGTAACTGCTCATTGTATTTGCGATGACTGGCAGCTGAATTGACAAATGAGAAGCTTTTACGAAAGCAACATGGGTTTTTGCTAAATGTTAATTCAGAATGAATAAACAAATTTAGATTTTATGTTATACTACCTCGTTTTACAAATAATTTAATTTGCATAGAAGGTAGCCTTTTAAGTTGAATTGTAGTGCGTGTTATAGACCGTTCATTTTCCTGTAATAAAGCTGCTACAGAAATGTATGTTTGCAATGTCCAAACTTTATTTTCTGTTGCGAATTATTTTTTTCTGAATAGCTTGTAAAATAGGTTGACATGAAATTTCACATGTTCTTGTTTTAAAAAAAAGATGATTCATTTAAAGTCCGAAAGAGAGTTAAAAGTATTTGTATATTTAATAAAATAATCAGAGGACAAGATGCATCTTCGATTTATAATCGAATAGTTACCCTCTGCATCGTAATCGAATCGCGAGGCAGGTGAAAATTCACACCTATAATTGTTTGTGTTCCAACCAACAGTAACTAGCTGCACGATTGGCTCAATTAAAAAGTTATGTTATATTGACTGTACATTGTTATAATCGGTTAGTCCAGAGCCATGGGACGTTTTTTTTCCCAAGATATGGTCGCAGGAAAGTTTCAAACAAAGCAGCTGTGTCGTTGAGAAACAACTGTTCGAAGGTAAGATATTAAATGTGCACAATGTTTAATTCCCCCCCCCCCGATCTGATCAAATTGAATAGCGGTAGCAAAATAGTTAATCATTTTAGCTTTTTTCTGCCATCTGATACGTTTAACGTTAGCTTAAAGTACGAATATTGTATGCTACCTAGCAATGCTTAACGTAGTGTAGGGTTTCATTTGTCGATTCAAACTATCCAGTTGAATGCGATTATACACAATATCAAAGACCAGAGTACAAAATCATTAATCTAATTGTAAAGTAAATGTTTAATGAACTTTAAACTGATTTATAGCCCATTATAACATGCAGTCCATTATGTGCTAGATAATGGAGAGTATCTATGGATAGAGTGCTGGATGGGACTGCCACCGTGCCTACCAGTGGAGAGACGGTCAGGCCAACCGCTTCCAATGCAACAATGATGGTGTTGGATACACTTTGTGCCATTGGATTGTTTGTGGGCTTTGACCTTTTACACTTTTTGGTCTGGCTCTTGCTTCTAAGATGGCCATCGTTAAGTTTTTTTCTTTGGTTCCCGTCTCTTATTTTTTTGGCCTCTATTCCAAAACGAAGTCTTATGTAGTGATTTATTATTTTCTTCTGGACGCCATGACGGAAGCCTGCTGGATAACTTCTCAGCCTCCTTCTCCAAGATCTCCATGGCATTGGGGAGTTCCATGAGGGAGGAACTAGCACTCCTGAAGAGGGCCTCAACTTGTTGCACTAAATCAAAGGCATCTGGGGAAGGATGACAAAAAGCACCTGCCTTGTGTGGAATTATTTACACTGAAACTAGACTAGCAACATGCTTGAGATTAATAAAGGCCATTTTCCGCAAGATGCACGCTTACACAAATACACTCACTGACTCTCCCTGCTTAACAGGAAACACATATGTCAGAGGAAACGAAAAAAGAGACAGAGGCGTCCTTTTGACCCTAGATGGTCAGACACCGGACAGACACACACACATATACGTAAAGCATTGAGTATCATATAGAGCATTAGAACACCCTAGAAACAGAGACAAATAAGGAGACAAAATAAGAACTATTGAATCTGATTGGAACAATGCTTGCTACGCCTTGTCTCCTGGACTCTTTTTATACTGATGTGAGACTACCCCAGTTCAGATCTTTTCTGCATGTTGTGTGGAACTGATCTCCGGATAATTATCTGCTGAATAAAGAATATTGCAAACAGACAGACATGTGTCGACTTGATCTTCTCCAAAACGGACTCGGGGGAAACAAATGGTTTCAACACTTGTACTCTTTTAGTATAAGCAAAGCCCTGTTCTATTCTGTGCCCTCAGCGGAGGTGATTGTCATTTTGCATGTATAGAAAGTATTGTTGTATTTACAAACTTTATTTACAATGTATCCAAGGTGGAAAAAAACACACATTTCTGTTTTTGTCAGGTGCAGCTCTGCTCTCAATCAGCTCCTCTATTATGACACCACCAGTCTTGCAAGGCTTTGCATGTCCTAGAAGTCCACCAAAATGTGATTATCATCTTCCTGGTAGCTTCTGGATTTAGTTGTGGAAAGAAACTGGCCAACTGATATTCTCAGTGCATAGTGAAATTCAACTGTAGTCGGCACAGGATTCTTCTGTCTCACACAGCTAAAAGCGTTCTCAAGACAGTTTGTGTGAACCTAGCTGTTAACACCAGAAGCGCCAGAGCAGACACATTTTACCCAGTGAAGAGGAAAACAATCTTTACAACTATAGCTTTTCGATCAAATTCCAGGACCCTGCATTTTTTTACTTTTCCTAGATATGTGTGTTATCACCCAGTATTTTTTAATTTTCAAAATCACACCAGGAAAAGCTAATTTAAGGCTATTTCACTGTTGTTCACTGTTGCCCGGTGCGAGTTCTTCAATTTTTTCCCCTGCATTCCAAGGCTGCAATTCTCTTTTCTATCAGCAGATGTTGCAAGGGGTCCCATATACGAGTCTTTTGTTATTTCGAAAAAATAAGTCTTTAAAGTGTATAAATATATAGATCAGTGGTATTCAATTAAAATGTAGAAAAAGGTCCAGCTGCACCAAATTACTTCAAGCAAAGGTCTGAAACATCATGCCGTATTTGCGTTATGATTCAGTGCCATACATATTGAAGTGTAGTAGTTGTATGTATGTAGAAAACTACTGATTATTTTATTTGACTTAGAAAATTGACAGACATGTGTACCGCACCCATATGCAAAATGCGGAAGCGTAAAAGCAAATTTTAAACTGGAGTAGACAGGAGGAGATGAACCCTGGGTTTACAAGCGGTACACTCTAACTACTGCGCCATCGGCAGAGATAATAATCTGGCCATTTCGGAATGTTTGGTATTTTCCTGGAAAGAGGGTTAGAATTATCTCCTGACAAAATAAAGCATATAGCTTCCTGTAGCACCACCTATGTGCGATTGCGACCTATTCTTGTTGTGGGTGTACTGGTGGCAATAAAACACCTGTGTGCCAAGTTAGAAAAAAGTTATTTTTGAGATATAAGGGCCCAAGTAGAATATTATTAATAAAACAATAGGTTTACCCCTACTCCTGATGGAGTAACCCTTTATAATATTAAAAGTCCACTGAGTAGTCTAAAGTGTTTGACAAACATTCGAAAACACACAGAAGTGGGAGCGAAATAATGCAGAAAAGTTCAAATTGACAGATGCCGAGCTAAAAGCATTCATGGGTCTTATTTATTTGAGAGGTGTTACTGGCGGTAAAAGCATGAAACTTGATGATTATTGGTTGGCCAAAATGAAAATAAAAGATTCTGAGATATCATGTTCTACCTGCGCTTTGATGACAAGACCACAAGGACTGATAAATGTGCAGTAATATCAGGGGTATTCGGTAAGTTTGTGAAAACTGTGCAGTGAGAATGTTTTCCTGTGTCAACCATAGCTACATAGCTATGGTCACTCTGCACTGCCTGCAATGGAGGAACATGGTGGGGACAGCATCTTTTTTTAGCCTAGTCTTCCCCTTTTCTGTCTGGTAAAACTGGTCTGCCTCAAAATGTCCCTGCAGAGTGATTTTAATTGTGAAAATCTTCATATATTGCTCAACCTAACACAGGGGTCTCAAACCGGTTCCACAGAGGGCAGAGTGTCTGCAGGTTTTCGTTTTTTCCTGTAAATTGGTTCCAGGTTCAGACCTAACCAATCAGTGACATAATTAATCAAATCAAGTACAAGGTGAGAGTAAAAACCTGCAGACACCTGGCCCTTCGTGGAACCGGTTTGAGACCCCTGACCTAACACAAGGCTTCCATTTAAAACACGATATTGTTTTCATTACCTCACATAGCTTTTTATTGTTAGGGTTGTTTGAAATAGTGAGGTTTTCTTCTTTCACTCTCAACTGGGAAGCCATACATTTTGACTCTCTTTTCGGAGCGTGCAGTACATCCCCATGCAGCAGACCCAACCATGATGAAAATGCTAGGTACAAGGACAAGACAGAATGCAGTCTTACAGATGTATAAAGGTTACGTGGCTGCATCGTGTGACCACATAGCATTCCTACCCTCAGTTGATGTAACTCTTTCTTTCTACGGCTCAGGGGTAGTCTAATTACTAGCTAGCACTGGAACTCAAGGGGGTGTATAGCTTCCATTTTTTGGGGGTATTAGCTGAATCACAGCTGGCCCAGTATTTTAGAGCAAAAAACAATTATGTCAGAAGAGCAACATGTTTAAACGCTGTTAAAATCAGCTTATACATTATTGGTCCTGCTTCCTTGCCATTTCCTCCCCTCCTTTTCTTTAATCTTTATTTTTCAACGTGTTTCGTGGTAGTGTCCAATCATTGTTTTTTACATCTTTTAATTCAATAGTCTCTTTGCAATTGCCCACCTCAAGACAATGCAGGACCCCAGAAGACAACACCAAAGGATTCATCAGACAGATAATGGAGAGATAAGGAGAGGATAGACACGTCTTCTTTGTCTCTCCTTTTCCTGGTAAGCACCAATACCTCACTTGTGTTTTAGTATCATCTGGTGAAGGGAGACATAGGTAGGATGTGGCCATTTTTAACCAAGAATAGGCATATCTTCTGGTTTGCAGTATTATACAGCGGGGTGAGAGTGAGAGTTTATAAAACAGTTTAATAGGGTGTATAAAATAATGTGTGGCATGGTGTGTCCTAACTGTCTGACATATTTTTGTCTTCTATATATAATATGAAAAAGATTTTTAAAAATACATCATTTTGCAGGAATAACAATACAGATACCACTAATGAGCTTGAGGAAACACTGACATATATATTTAGACTATTCACCAATAGAGATGCTCCAGATCTTTAAAATGTCTTTAAAAATCTGCACTTATGGACTCTACTTTTACCCTAGTAAAAAACTGATTTGAACAGAGTGAAATGTTCCTAAGCAATAGGGCTTCTTTACCAGGTCCTTGTCCAAAACATCTTACTTGGCCACATATTAGTCCATACTAGTCCATTCTTTGCAGCAGACTGTCCCATACAGCATAGAATAAAATGTAGTCTTCTATCTCAAACCAGTCCGGAGATATGAATATAAATGTAATGGGTGCGCTCTGATGCTAATTTGCGTCAAACTCTCTGCTAACAGAGACAAATAAACATAGTCACTGCACAACAACGATGCAATTTCTATTTTTTCCTTTAAGAAAAATAGCAACCCAATCTGAAAAACAGGACACATTTTGATACCTATCATGTCTTTGTAGTGCAAGAACTGTGGGAGTAGTTATGGTGGTTATAATAGAAAATAAATAAATGAGAGATTACATAAAGTGGGGGGCTCCCCCACTTAATAATAGCAGTTGTTTACAACAACTATTTCTGATCATGTTATTTTAATGGACAGTTTGGAAGTTTGAAACTGATCAACTGTCTACTTTGAGTAAGAAATTGTCACATGCATGAGTATCACAGAATGCATCTTTAAATAATGGGGTAAACCCTGTTTGGGTTATGTCATTGGATAATAATAAAAAAAGGTAATTCTTCCATTCAGAATTTTTACAGATCCTTCATCTGTATGCCCTCTTCAATTAAAGGGACAGAATATAATGTAAAGCACCACCCTGTATTTGTGTATTTCTTTTTTTTGGCTGAATTAAGAGAAGCAGTTGGTAACCTTTCTGTGTTGTTAAAGGTAAAGCCCTGTGTTCAGAAGTGGCAGGCCCACTCTCAGGTGGCATTGATTTTTGGCGCACACAACCAAATGTCATCCTTTTCTTAAGAGAGCTCCGGTACTTCAGGATGCGCATAAGCCCAAAATTCACAAACTGTTGACTTTGCCCCAGAAAAATTACCCTAGACATGGGTTCTGAAGAGATATTCTCTCTTTCTCCATCTCTCAACTTACTGGCAGTGTTCCAGCCAAGGATGCTGGTATATGGCCCCCATAGCGTTCACTGCCAAATTAAGACTTTTGTAAATGTATTGACAAGATTTAAGTTCATCATGGAGACCAGAAAGGATCTGCGCAGCTACAAAAAACTACTTTTCAGATAACAATAACCATCTGTTTTGTAAATATACCGGTTTCAATGTTGAAAGACAGTGTTGCCTCCTCAAATTGGCTTCTCTCTGTCTTGCTAGCTGTTGGCATGTTGGAGCTGAGAGAATATTTGCTTTTAGTTTCCCTTTTAGCTTCTCTTTCTTCATGGGGCCAGGATGTCCACAGGTCATTACAATTTCTTAAATTAATTTATCTAAATGAAATGCCTTGAAAAGTCCTAATTTTCCATATTTCGTCTTTTTAAAGATCTTTAAAAAGTTTTAAATACTGATAGCATTGTGAAGAGGTGATGGAAAGAATGGTGTGGGGTTTGTGAATGCATTTTAGCTCTGGTTGTGCAGTGAGAAACCACGATTTGTGTCAGAATGCTAGATGTCAGCAAAACACATATGACTATTAGCTGATTTTCTCCTAACATGGTTGTTTATGAGGTAGATTGGCTAGCTAGTGACAAGCTAGGTCATTTTTGGCTAGCTACATCACAGATATTGGATCATTTGTAACTTCCCGCAGGTGCCATGGGAAAGTGCCAATTCAATCAGAAGTTATTGGACAGCAGCATGTTTGCTTTGTGGGTGAAATCTGCAAAAAGTATTTACATATGAAATGTGAGAAACACGAAAACGAATTTGTGTCCTTATGAAATTTTTGCATGGGGGGTTGTGAAATTGGTTATAAATTAAATTTGTTGTGGCATTAAATTAAAAAAAGTCTTACATTTAACTTGATAATACCTACAGATACCTTGTGATACGCCTTTAGGAAGGTTTCCAACTGAGGTGTAATTGCAAAATGTTAATTTAACAGTTTAAGAGGGAGGTGGTTGCGGTTACTGTGATTGCTACATTGTGAGACAATGTTGTAGAGTAATGTTTGTCATCCCTCTGGAGTCCCCTATTGGCCTGGTGCCACAAGCACTTACCTGCCATATCTGTTCACAAGCTACCGGTCTGAATGTACAATGTGCATTTAGTCTGAAGTGAAGTAAGCATGTTTTGGAAATTATATGAAAATGAACTGCAACTCTGTGTCTTTGATTTAGTGTGTCAATGGTGTGCGTGTGTTAATAAACTAGAATGTGAATGTATGCTTGAGTAAAGAGCTCTAAGATGCAGACCGGGGTTCAGGCGTCCTAATTTAATATTCTGATGGCTTGGGGATTCAAGTTTTTTTGGCCTTCATGTCATGGCTAACATATTCCTGAACAATATCTGCCTGTAGATGGTAATAGTGGTGAAGTCTATGTTAATGTTTGTGGACATTCTGTGGCACCGTGTGGAATCAGATTTGTTTGCTTTTTTTAAACATGGCAAATGTACTTTATTTACTAAGTACATTTGCACATGAAAAGCAATGTTACTTGGTGTAATGGTGCGGCTAGTATTAGAGAACAAAGAGGACAGAAAACCCCAAATCATATCAACATAAAAATGTCAGATTTATACAATGGGCGGTGAACATTCAAGCAAAATATATTTTCTTTGGGACAGGTGGCTGGTTGCAGAATGCCACAGCACCAGGAAAAACAGTTCAGTTGGGTTTTTTGGTATTGATTGACCTGCTCCGATCATGGGCTGCAGGTTGTCCTTGTTAGACTGTCCTCAGCACCCTCTGAAGAGCCATACAATCCCAGGCGGAGCAATTGCAATACCAGCCGGTGATGCAGCCTGGTGCAACTCTGATGCTGTGCATGCTCTTGACGGGGAATCAGTAAACGTTTTGTCCACAGGTGTTTGAAAAGTTGTTGTTTCAGGTGTTCTGTTCTGTGCACACCAGGGAACTTGAAGCTGTGTACTTTTGAGTGTGTGTATATGCGTATGTTTGCCAGTGTGCGCCTTACCAAAGTAGTAAATGGAATATTAGACCAAATAATCTAATTAAGTCAAACAAAATGTTAGATTTAGGGATTAAAGTAGGATTAGAATAAACAATTGTTCTTATGGGTTGGGGTTAGGTTTAGGCAACCAGGGGTGGTATCACAACCTGGCTTCCCAGTATACACCTGTGTATTCCTGGTCTTGCCCATCCAAGAATGACTGCAAAACCAGTACAAAATGCCACAAATAGGATAAAAAAAGGATATCTGCAAATCCTACACACACACACACCTGTACATACTGTCATTAATGTCCTAAAAACAGTTCCCTCTGTGATCAATAGTGATTGATTCTAATAACTCCCTATGGACTATTAAAATAGTATACTATTTTTCATTATTGCATTACCAGTTCAATATGTGGTGTAGGTTAAGGTTAATTTTAGGGCTAGGAAAAAGGAAACATGGAATGTTTGATGGGGGTTAGATCTCATGTCCTCACAAGGATATAATGACGCCTGTGTGTGATTTCTCCATAGATTCATGCAGTAGAGAGATAAGGCTTTCAGTCCAACTGGTTCAGCACTTAAGAATAGGCTTGGAGTGTTGTAGAGTGGTTTAGAATGCTTAATGCATTATTATTGTTACCACAAACGTACACAGTATGGTCCACAGGGAAAATCCGAAAAATGCTTTTCAGTCTCCAAAAAAAAAGCTAAATATAGACAGCTTAACAGAATGTCTGTATGAGGAGAGTTCTATAGTAGTTTAGTTAAATGAATGTAGCATTTAAAAAAGTATAATGTCCATCTAAAGACTCTATAATCTAAATGTAGCAATAAGTAACATGACTATTTCCAAGTTTAAAAGAATAAATATTTGTTATTTGCCTGGACTGACATCTGTTAGCAGACAGACGCTTTTTGCCATCAAACAATTCTACAATAACTACAATCAAATTCAAGCATGCATAAATAATGCATAATGTAAGGTATAGAAACATACATTTTCCAAATGTGTTAGCAATTTCTACAGTATGAGAAACCTCCCAAAAATATGTAATGAATGTTCTCTTGTGAGAAGGGTGGTAGAAAATGCATGGGAGTAGGGGGTTTCATGTAAATAGAACAAGTCTGTATTGCAAAGAATGCCTGCTATTAGAGTCCCTGGGGGTGTCAAGGGAAAGAAAGAACATTAGAGGCAGAATGGTTTAAGGGGTGCATTTACACAATGAAAGAAGGAGGAGCTATGAGGACGTTGAACCTTTCGTCATCAAGGAAAATTGAGGTATTTTGCAAAAGAGAGTGAAAACATTTCCTGTTTGATGACGTTTCCACATTTTATGGTTGAAATTACACTGAACGTCAGAAAGATGATTGTCCATTTTGAGTAAGAGCTGTTTAAAACAAATCCCAGGATTGTTTTAAACAGCTCAATCCTGGGATTGAGCTGTTTAATGTGGCACATTTCGTGCCACATTTTTATGGCACGAAATGTGGCCTATTTCGTGCCATAAAAATGTTGATCTACCAATAGTCTACCAATAGTCTATGTTGTTATGTCCATCCTATTAGACAGTAAAAGCAATGTATGTCAATATAGAACATTATCTAACTCCCACATGGTAATACTGAGTGTTTTAGGTGCCAAAGGAGGGGCACTTAAATAAAGGCATAATTATGGTACTGATTCAACTGCTTCAATTACAAAGACTGCATGGGGACTTTTATACCAAAAAGCCATGTGCTGCCCCCATACTTTCCCTAAGCACCTCACAAGCAGGCTGCACTCAAGTTCACAGCACTCATAATGGATGAGATAGTGTTACCCTTCTACTTCAGGGCAAGCAGGACTGGCCTTAATTGCCTTACCAATATTTGAATGTCCCCCTCTATGTTATCGAACACCATGCTAAGTAACTGAGCACCATGTACCAAGCAGAGACACTATTTTACATTGTTTGCAGAAGCCTTGGAGGGCTGTTGAAACAGGATGATTACTAAGCAGGATTCACCCTGTAATGGACATTGTAAGGGGTTGAAATGGAGTGCTACTGAGGCAGGAGGAGGGTGTTTCTCACAGGCCATGGTTTACTGTATAATACCTCCAAACATACAATTAATATACAGAGTTTGTGAGGGGAAATGGGAGGAAATGCTCAAAAGCTCTGGTGCGCAAAGCTGGTAGAGGCATATTTATTATTACCAAAGCTGTTATATCTGTCAAAGGTTCTGAATAACTGTCACGGTTAAGGTGTGAGGCGGAACCAGGCACAGACATTTTGTGAAAATAAAGAGTGAATTTAATTCAAAGAACACAAGACAAAAACTACACAAACTGTAAATGTAAGATGAAAGGTGCTGAATGACTTAGCAAAACATATAAACGACTTACAAGAAACATGTAGCGTATCCACTGTGAGTTGAATTAAATGAAAACAGGACCATGAACATTGTCATACAAACAAACAATAAACCACACAGAGTGTAGGAAAGCCTAACCTAAGTAGGCTCCCCAATCAGAGGCAACTGAACACAGCTGCTCTGACTGGGGAGCCCACAGCGGCATAGAGAAGGCTAGATGCCTCTCTATGTGTCATGTCCTGACTGGGGGTGAGCCCCAAGGCACAGAGAAGGCTTTGGGCCCCAGCCAGGACATGACAATAACAGTACTATTATTTTATGTGTATATTATTTTATTTCTAAGAAATTGAAAATGAAACCTAAAATGTTTTTTGCCTTGTCATTATAATGTATTGTGTGTATTGGTGGCAATTGTTTTATTTATAACAAAACAATGTGAAGATTTTAAATGTAGGGTCAGAATACCTTCCAAAGGCACTGCATGTTGAACTTGGATTTGTAATAGATGTTATAGTAGTGCAGTTGTTACAGTAGTTACACAGTAGTTATACTTCCTGGGTGTGAACACCATACAAAGTCATTGGAATGATATATGTCATTACTTTTGTTTGCTCAGCTTCATACTAGCAAAAACGAAAATAGATATCCAGCTTCATTTTATTAACCACTAATGCATGGACAGTTGCAATCCAACTTGTCCAATGCAAAAACATAAAACGTTTTAACATTAACATTTTACCAATGAGAATCAGGCATGTTTTGTCAACCAGATCATTTGAATACCTCACTAAATTTGTTTGGCCTGAAAATTGCAGACAGCTAGCTAGTGCTATTATAAAAGGCAATCACAGTGAACATTCCAGAGCGATATAGGCATATTGTACACAGAGGTAACTGATCCCTAGATAAGAGATTTTATTCTAGCTTACATTTTCCGGGCAGGGGGAAATATTGCTGACGTTAAAATCACGGATTGGCCGCAATACCAGGATGATAGTTCATGATAATATGGGTATAATATACAGTCAGATATTGTGATATGTTTGGATATTTTTAATAGGCAACATTAGTGGCTAAACATAATACTGTGGAAATTAGTTAGTCATTTGGAGTCTGTGGTGTTTAGTAGCCTACATTTTGCAGTGGAACATGTGAATGAAACGAGATGCACAGAATTGCTATGCAATGCTACTCATAGTTGAGCTTCATATTTTCTTAATTCAATTTTTTTCTGCCTGTACACTGCTGGACACCGGACTCTTTAAAATAAATTGGGAATTGTACCTTTACTTGTTTGTTATGCTATTGCATTTCTGTATATTGTGACTGTCTTCCTGCTCCTGGTTCTGCAACTCATTCGATTTTTGTTGTGCGTATCGCCTTGTGCTTGCTTTTTTTTCCCCACAGCTGCGTTTCTCATCACATAGAGTATAACAAAGAAATTTAATTTCACAAGGATGCTGAATAATACCTGCTGATTTTTGATTATTTTGAAAGTATAGTGTGGTTGGCAGAATTCTCATAACCAAAGGTCCTGCTATCCAGCCCCACCTGGCTCTTCAAAGGACCAAAAGTGCCTGGGCCCAGCAAACTTCAACCCACAATTGTGCAAGTCATGCTATTAAAAAGTAGGACTGATTTGTACTTAAAAAAAAACAGTTTTATTGGTTACTTTTACAAGTATAAAAACAACCAGAATGCTTTAATATTTGTAGGCGGTGAAACAATTTACAATAAATGGAGAGTAATTGTCTAATACAGTGGAGGAAATAATAATTTGATCCCCTGCTGATTTTAAGTAATTTTTTTTGTTTTTCACAGTGTATTAATCTACACAAAGATCCATTAGTGGGACATGATGGGTTGTAGAGACATGTTGGTTCCACATGAGCAATAAGGCTCGTATGCAAGGTTTCAGACGTTTTGGACATATCCGGTGGAAATGCCATGATTATCAAAGTGGGCAATTTGAGGCATGGCTTGTAGCACCACCTAGGCTCTGATCAGGCTCATACTTTCTGAGAAGCGTTAATGTGAGCTCTTCTTTAAAGGTGCCAAATTAGAAAACTATTTACCAAGGTTTTTGGATTGAGTACAGTTTCTGCGCGCATAAGCTATAGCCAAACTAGCCACAACTAGTCTAACACGCAGTCAATCTCCCTCCCAATAGAAAGCACTCAAGGTGTGTGTTCTTCATGCTCATGCAAGTGTCAAGGAAAGGATAAGGCGAGAAAGCACGGGTTTCAATTTTGGACCAACAGAGATATTTTGATGCTGAGGATGCTTCCGTTTTTCTCTGTTGAGGATGGGGCGAAATTAGGGATTGGTGCCATAAACAGAGAAAATGGTAGGGGCCTACAGGTCAATAACACACACCTTTCGAATGTAAACAACGCTGCTGCTTCTGCTAGATCGTCCAGCAGCCTCTACCTTCAGCTTCTTGCACACAAAAGCCTGGTCAGGCTTGGTCCTGACGAACTGAAACTTAGTTGTGGCATGCATGGCCAGTTTCTGCCCCCTAGCATTCAAGTGGTAAAATACATATTGGAAAATAGTACAATTAACAATGCTGAGCGCTTACTCATGAGAATTCATAAGATGTACTGAGATAGCCTGCATGACGCATATTCTGCATGACGTTTGCACATCTGTGACATTTGTTCCTCTTAACAGAGGAACCCAAAAGATATGTCCCGCTAGCTTCCTATCTCCCACATAAAAAGGCTAAATAGCTGGCAAAAAGGTAGAAAAATAACTTCAGCTTTACCTTTGACAAAGTAAATCCCATGTTCGAAAACAATAGCAACGCAATCGGAAATGAGATGAACATTGAGATACCTGTCATGTCTCTTTAGTGCAAGAACTATAGGAGGAGTTAGGGGGGCTATTATAATAAATAAATATATATGTGAGATTACATTAATTGGGGGCACCCCCACTTAATTATTTAAGTGCAAGAAATATGTTTATAGGGAAAGAAAGCTTTTGGCACACTCTCATTGTACATGCATTGCCTTTATTAAATATCTTCTACTTTGGTCAAGTAAATTCCATTGGAACTACACTGCTAAGAAAATGGGTTCACAATCATCACAGAATACCAACAAATCAATTAAACAGGGATATCAATCTGTCAAGTTAGGAAGCATGAGCTAGGGTGAATCAATGTGGAGGAAAAAAATATTTGATCCCTTGCTGATTTTGTTCGTTTGCCCACTGACAAAGAAATGAACAGTTTATAATTTAAATGGTAAGTTTATTTGAACAGTGAGAGACAGAACAACAACAGAAAAATACAGAAAAACACATTTCATTTCACATAAATTCATTCGCATTTTACTCATATAAGTATTAACCCTTAACCCTAACCTTTTTTGGTGCAAGTGACGGGGAGCACTGGAGAGGCAACAGCAAGAAAACCCCCAAAAAGGGAATGGTTTTGACCACAGACAATTGCGCACTCCGTTCCTTACTGACTTTCTTCCCTAGTTGTGCAATTTGATAGTGTCCTTGTCAATGCCTGTAAGCATTAGACGGTACCTGCAGCCCATTCAGGTTACTCAGGTAGGCCAGGTTCTCCAAAAAGACACATCTATATGTGCCGTCGCAAGAAGGTTTTCTTTGTCACAAAGTACAGCCTCAAAAGCATGGAGGACAAACTATTTTGCACAATTAGTAGTTTCTTTAATTACTTGCAAATAATAGTGAGGTGTCTCTAACTTAACACAGGAATGTCATCGGTACTCTATATCAAGAGTGTCTTTACACAGTCTAGGGGTGTGTCAAGACACCGCACAACTGTCCCCTCAGATCATTTTATTACCACAACATGAACCATTTGTTCAATTTACCCCCTTGCTTTTGGCTCATCTTGTCCCACAGCCACCACCTCAAAAAACAAATGCCTAGCTTAGCATTTGTTGTTTATACATTGTCAATTCATCAAAATGTATGGCACATATTTAAAATTATTTATATAATTTATTTTGATATAGAACTGCATTTTCTTTGATTTAACAGTCAACATGCAAAAAACTTGACAGAGACGAAAAAATCTACCACTTTTTTCATGCATCTTTTGCCAGTTGGAAATATGAATATATTGTCGCTGTCTTCAAAAGACATTGTTTTTAAAACACATACAGTGGGGAGAACAAGTATTTGATACATTGCCGATTTTGCAGGTTTTCCTACTTACAAAGCAGGTCTGTAATTTATATCATAGGTACTCTTCAGCTGTGAAAGACGGAATCTAAAACAAAAATCCAGAAAATCACATTGTATAATTTTTTTGTAATTCATTTGCATTTTATTGCATGACATAAGTATTTGATCACCTACCAACCAGTAAGAATTCCGGCTCTCACAGACCTGTTAGGTTTTCTTTAAGAAGCCCTCCTGTTCTCCACTCATTACCTGTATTAACTGCACCTGTTTGAACTCGTTACCTGTAGAAAAGACTCCTGTCCACACACTTAATCAAACATACTCCTACACTGGCCAAGACCCAGAGAGCTGTGTAAGGACATCAGGGATAAAATTGTAGACCTGCACAAGGCAAGCAGCTTGGTGAGAAGGCAACAACTGTTGGCGTAATTATTAGAAAATGGACAATCACCCTCGGTCTGGGGCTCCATGCAAGATCTCACCTCGTGGGGCATCAATGATCATGAGTAAGGTGAGGGATCAGCCCAGAACTACATGGTCAATGACCTGAAGAGAGCTTGGAAGTTTGCCAATGACCATCTGGATGATCCAGAGGAGGAATGGGAGAAGGTAATGTGGTCTGATGAGACAAAAATAGAGCTTTTTGGTTTAAACTCCACTAGCCGTGTTTGGAGGAAGAAGAAGGATGAGTACAACCCCAAGAACACCATCCCAACAGTGAAGCATGGAGGTGGAAACATCATTCTTTGGGGATGCTTTTCTGCAAAGGGGACAGGACGACTGCACGGCATTGAGGGGAAGATGGATGGGGCCATGTATCGCAAGATCTTGGCCAACAACCTCCTTCCCTCAGTAAGAGCATTGAAGATGGGTCGTGGCTGGGTCTTCCAGCATGACAACAACCCAAAACACACAGCCAGGGCTCCGTAAGAAGCATCTCAAGGTCCTGGAGTGGCCTAGCCAGTCTTCAGACCTGAACCCAATAGAAAATCTTTGGAGGGAGCTGAAAGTCTGTATTGCCCAGCGACAGCCCCGAAACCTGAAGGATCTGGAGAAGGTCTGTATGGAGGAGTGGGCCAAAATCCCTGCTGCAGTGTGTGCAAACATGATCATGAACTACAGGAAACGTATTATCTCTGTAATTGCAAACAAAGTTTTCAGTACCAAATATTAAGTTCTGCTTTTCTGATGTATCAAATGTCATGCAATAAAATACAAATTAATTACTTAAATATCATACAATTTGATTTTAGATCTGTTTTAGATTCTGTCTCTCACAGTTTAAGTGTACTTATAATAAAATTTACAGACCTCTACATGCTTTGTAAGTAGGAAAACCTGCAAAATCGACAGTATCAAATACTTGTTCTCCCCACTGTATGTGCATTGGTTGTCAGACCTGTCTGTAAAAACACGTTTCTCTATTGATATTTAATGTAATGAATGGTCTTGAAATGAATGAATTGTGTAATGCTGTATAATTACGACCAGCTGATTATTGGATTTTGGTTCCTGCGGGAGGAACACTACGCACTGCAACTGAAATCAAAGCCTGCATTAGAGCGTAATTCATGGTGGCAAAATGAGGAGATTCTCATTCTCATTGTTATGTTTTCTTCATTCATTCATGCTGAAATCTGAAGGTTTTTACTCTTCCCGTAAAATCACCTTTTGGAGATACGTGGTATTAATCCGAGAGCAACGATATTTTCACCTGGCAAAAATTGTGTACAGTTTATAGATATAGGTGGTTGATTTGAGCCGGGCTGTTCACAGATCCGGTCTGCTTTTGCTTTGCACTGTAAACATTGTAGTAAAAGCAATCAAAATGTATAAATTATCCTAGTTCTGGAGTCTCTTGTAGCCTCAGCAGTGTCTGACAAGATTTTGAAAGTTGTATCTTTTTATTGTGTACTATTTGCTTTACCGATATGGATAATTCACGTCGATTTGCCAACCAGATCCATACTTCTCGCACTCCCTAATGTCTTCCGGGACCTCCCGATCTTTGCAAATTGGTCAATAATATATAGTGATCATTATTTTATCTTATACAAACTAATAGATTTATATTTCAATAATTTCAGAATGGAATTTTAATGATGTACTTTTGTAGGGTCTAACAAACGAATATAAATACTGTGTTCTTAGAGATAGGCATTCTTCATAGTCTTTTCTTAATCTTTTCATTGTTTGATAAGACATTAAATGCAAACACATTCTTGCAGTCTTCAAATGTATTAACCATTTAAAACAAACACATTGTAATTCATTATTTTATAGACTAATCTATATACAGAAAATATTTCATCCCACTGACAAAGAAATGATCAGTGAAATAAGTATTTGACCCCATTGCAAAACATGACTTAGTACTTGTTGGCCAAACCCTTGTTGGAAATCACAGAGGTCAGACGTTTCTTGTAGTTGGCCACCAGGTTTGCTCAGGAGGGATTTTGTCCCGCTCCTCTTTGCAGATCCTCTCCAAGTTATTAAGTTTTCGAGGCTGACGTTTGGCCACTTCCAGCCTTGTGTAGGTCTACAATCTTGTCCCTGACATCTTTGGACAGCTCCTTTGTCTTGGCCATGGTGGAGAGTTTGGAATCTGTCTGATTGATTGCTTTAGTGGACAGGTGTCTTTTATATGGGTAAAAAACTGAGATTAGGCGCACTCCCTTTAAGAGAGTGGAGCCAGAAATGTTGCAAATTGATAGAGGATCAAATACTTATTTCACTGAGTAAAATCAATCAAATCAATGTATAACTTATTTGAAATGCATTTTTCTTGATTTGTTTGTTGTTATTCTGTCTCTCACTGTTCAAATAAACCTACTATTAAGTTGATAGACTAATATTTTATTTTTCAGTGGGCAAACATACAAAATTAGCAGGAGATCAAATATTTGTTTTCTCCATTGTAGTTTGATAACGACTCAGTAGATAAACGGATGCTCTGGATGGATGGTGATGCTGCGGAGGAGAATGTGTATGTCTAACGGAGTAGAAAATTTAGTTAAATTATGTCTAAAAGTTATGAAGAATTGTGCCACCTAGTGGTGTGTTGTAATGGTGACAGTGGGATTTGCGTTCCATTTACCTAGACTGATTTTAAATAGAAATGGTTAATTCACCATCGTTGAGAGGTCTAGGATAAATTACAACTAACATCATTCTCAGTATTTTATCTAACTGCTTTGACATTCGTTTATGATTCATGTCACTTTAAAATTATGTTTTGTAAACTTGTAAAAAGTAAAGCATGTTTCATGTGAACTAGCATGCTAACCATCACTTGTTGTACAGTGTTACTCAACCAGTATACTGTCATCGTGTTCCAGGTAATATTTGTATAGATTCTTTGTTGTTTTCATAGTTATGTAAAACAAAGTTGTTGTTTATGTTTTATAATCTGGTTCAGTATATTTTCATGTAAAATTCATGATAATTGAGTCAGTTTGCAGTTGAGCATGTAGCCATGGTTTGGAATGGTGTAGATTGTATCGTGATGATAAAGGTATCTTTATACTTTAATAGAAATAGATAAAGTTCAATATACTAAGTTCAGTATACAATATACGATCACACCGTCTTTTGTTGTTTTGTGTTCTAGATACACTAGTTTAATGTAGTATAGACATTGAGCCAAAATGATTTTTAATAGAACTGGATGTCCAGTGTAACTCAACCAGTACTGTCATTGTGTTTCAGCGATAAAATCAGAGATCCATGAAGTTGTCCGTGACAATGTGTAGAAGCAACAATAGTGTGGAGCCCAGTTAGTACCGGTCACATATGTTAATAGGGACAATTTGTATGCTAATGACACCAAACGGTGTTGGGCTCTGGCGGATACTGGGTGTCTGAAAGGTTCTAGTGTTTTAGGTCAAATATAGCTGCAAATGCAGGGAGCTTTATAATGTACCTATATGAATAGGTATGCATGCTCCTTCAAAGAACCAAGCACTCACGGTGTGAACTACTGTCACTCCAAATTACAGTATGCCAGAAGCTGCAGGGCGTGTCAAGGTGTTGTCGGGCATATTGAAACCAGGCTTCTTTCTGGCAACTCGACCATGCAGCTAATTTTGTTAAAATATCCTAGTGGTGTGCTCCTTGAAACAACCACACCGTCTTTTTACAGAGCAGCCTGTATTTCTCTTGAGGTTACCTGTGGGTTTTTCTTTGTATCACGAACAATTCTTTTGGCAGTTGTGGCTGAAATATTTCTTTGTCTACCTGACCTTGATTTGGTATCAAGAGATCCCTGAATTTTCCACTTCTTTGCTCCTTATGGCTCAGTATCTAGCCTGCTCAGTGTATCCACGTGAGAGCTAACAAACTCATTGACTATTAATACACAGACACTAATTGAAATTTAAAAAGCTGCAGGTGTGGGAAATTAACCTTTAATTGCAATTTTAACCTGTGTGTGTCACCTTGTGTGTCTGTAACAAGGCCAAACATTCAAGGGTATGTCATCTTTTGATCACGGCCAATGAACTAAGTGGTTAAATTATTTTTCTAAAGTTTACCAACATTTTATTTATTTACTTTTTACCCAACCTTTCTACATTGGGACACTATTTTGACATAAATGGAGCAACTCCCCACAGTACCATTATGCCTACTCTGAGAAATGAATTAATCACTTATCATAAACTGGATGTAATTGGCCTGTGTGAAACCTGGCCAAAGCCTGATGAAGTTACTGCCCTCAATAAGGCCTCTCCTCCTGGCTTAGCTTGTGACCATATCCCCGCACATCCACAAAGTTTTGGTGTTGCTAATATTTATGACACTAAAGACAGATTTACTCTTAAATACATCACATCATTCTTTTAAGGTTTTACTAATGAAAGCTAACCAGGCTGATAAATAGTTTTCATAGCTACTATTTACATACCCCCGGGACATACACAGAGGTCCACAGTGAGTTTGCAGAATCCCTTTAACTTTGCAGTCATGGCAGATTCTATTGTAATTTTTGGTGATTTCAATGTTCATATGGAAATGTCCAATGACCCTCTTCCAAAAGCCTTTGAAGCCATAATTGACTCAATGGGTTTTGTCCAACATGTCTCAGATCTAACGCACAATCATACCTTAGACTTAGTTTTTCCTAGCCACTGTGCTTTAACACTGTTGATGCTTGCTCCTTAAGGTTTCAGGTCCAAGGTTTTTAAAATGATTTTGTTAAATGCAAAAGTTCCATACTCTGCATCTTGAAAAGGTTGATTAATCTATTATAGTGAAAATAATAGAAAGACAAAACATTGAGAAATGTTATTCTTTCTGTAAAAATACAGGCTAATATTGAATTTGATGCCAGCAACACATTAAAAAATAGGTACATGGGCATGTTTACCACTGATGCCCCAACTTTTCTTTCAACAATACTCTGTGGGCATTTGGAAATTGCTGTCGTTTTTAAAGTGAAATGTTTTCCCATTCTTGCTTGATATAGGATTCCAGCTGCTTAACAGTTTGGGGTCTCCTTTGTCTCATATTTTCTTTCATAATAGGCTAAATGTTTTCAATGGTTTACCGGTCTGGACTGCTTGAATGCCAGTTTAGCACCCAGACCTTTTTGTCCATGGAGCCATGCTGTTGTAAAACATACAGAATGTGGTTTGGCATCATCTTGCTGAAATGAGCAAGGCCTTCCCTGACAAATATGTTGTCTGGATGGCAGCATACAGAGGGGCAAAAAAGTATTTAGTCATCCACCAATTGTGCAAGTTCCCACACTGAAAAAGATGAGAGAGGCTTGTAATTTTCATCATATGTACACTTCAACTATGACAGAGAAAATGAGAAAAGAAATCCAGAAAATCACATTGTAGGATTTTTTATGAATTTAATTGCAAATTATGGTGGAAAATAAGTATTTGGTCAATAACAAAAGTTTATCTCAATACTTTGTTGTATACCCTTTGTTGGCAATGACAGAGGTCAAAGTCTTCACAAGGTTGTCACACACTGTTGCTGGTATTTTGGCCCATTCCTCCATGCAGATCTCCTCTAGAGCAGTGATGTTTTGGGGCTGTTGCTGGCCAACACAGACTTTCAACTCCCTCCAAAGATTTTCTATGGGGTTGAGATCTGGAGACTGGCTAGGCCACTCCAGGACCCTGAAATGCTTCTTACGAAGCCACTTCTTCGTTGCCCGGGCGGTGTGTTTGGGATCATTGTCATGCTGAAAGACCCAGCCACGTTTCATCTTCAATGCCCTACCTGATGGAAGGAGGTTTTCACTCAAAGTCTCACGATACATGGCCCCATTCATTCTGTCCTTTACACGGATCAGTCGTCCTGGTCCCTTTGCAGAAAAACAGCCCCAAAGCATGATGTTTCCACCCCCATGCTTCACAGTAGGTGTCACGATTCAGGTGAGGTGTGGAACCAAACGCAGACATTTTCAAAAGTAAAAGGTGAATTTAATCCAAAAACACAAAACAAACCCTACACAAACTGTAAACGTAAAGTAAAGGTGCTGTATGAAGACATCAAACAGAACTTAACTAAATACAAAGAAACGTGTAGCGTATCCACTGTGCATTGGAATTAAACAAAGGACAAACCGTGAACGTTGTGACAAACACAAACAATAAACCACACCTAGTGTGGTGAAAACCCAACTAACGTAGGCTCCCCGATCAGAGACAACTGATGACAGCTGCTTTGACTGGGGAGCCCACAGTGGCATAGAGAAAACCAGAGGCCTCTCCTGTCATGTCCTGACCGGGGGTGAGCCCCAAGGCATAGAGAAGGCTTGGGGCCCCAGCCAGGACATGACAGTAGGTATGGTGTTCTTTGGATGCAACTCAGAATTCTTTGTCCTCCAAACACGACGAGTTGAGTTTTTACCCAAAAGTTCTATTTTGGTTTCATCTGACCATATGACATTCTCCCAATTTTCTTCTGGATCATCCAAATGCTCTCTAGCGAACTTCAGACGGGCCTGGACATCAGCAGGGCGTCTGGCACTGCAGAATTTGAGTCCCTGGCGGCGTAGTGTGTTACTGATGGTAGGCATTGTTACTTTGGTCCCAGCTCTCTGCAGGTCATTCACTAGGTCATTCACTAGGTCCCCCTGTGTGGTTGCTCACCGTTCTTGTGATCATTTTGACCCCACGGGGTGAGATCTTGCGTGGAGCCCCAGATCGAGGGAGATTATCAATGGTCTTGTATGTCTTCCATTTCCTAATAATTGCTCCCACAGTCAATTTCTTCACACCAAGCTGCCCACCTATTGCAGATTCTGTCTTCCCAGCCTGGTGCAGGTCTACAATTGTGTTTCGGGTGTCCTTTGACAGCTCTTTGGTCTTGGCCATAGTAGAGTTTGGAGTGTGAATGTTTCAGGTTGTGGACAGGTGTCTTTTATACTGATAACAAGTTCAAACAGGTGCCATTAATACAGGTAACGAGTGGAGGACAGAGGAGCCTCTTAAAGGAGCAGTTACAGGTCTGTGAGAGCCAGAAATCTTGCTTGTTTGTAGGTGACCAAATACTTATTTTCCCCCATAATTTGCACATAAATGTATTAAAAATCTTACAATGTGATTTTCTTTTTTTTTCTCATTTTGTCTGTCATAGTTGAAGTGTACCTGTGATGAAAATTACAGACCTCTACACAGTTCATTTTGTTACTCACCTCAACATTGTTATCTTTCTCATCTTTTTCTCATCTTTTGGTGAGCTGAATAAATACTTTTTTGCCCCACTGTATGTGGCTCCAAAACATTTTTTTATTTATTCAATAATATATTTTCACACATTTCAAACAAATAGAAAACTAAGAACAAAATAAAATTACAAATTAACTTTGTTTTAAAGAGCACATCCTCATCTTTACTTTTACACCACATTTACGTAACTTTTTATATTGTTTTCATGCAATGAAATGCAAATGAATTACTTAAAAATCTTACAATGTGATTTTCTGGATTTTTGTTTTAGGTTCCTTCTCTCATAGTTGAAGTGTACCTATGATAAAAAGTACAGACCTCTACACAGTTCATTTTGTTACTCACCTCAACATTGTTATCACTTTCAAAGAGCTGAACTTTGCAAAACCAAAAAACACAGAAAAATGGCCTATTCTATTTTAAAAGCCAAGGCCATTTTGGTGCATATTGAGTAAAGAAATTACAAAAACAAAAATAAACAACATCCACAGGAATTCAGTTACAGGTTTTTGTCAGATAGATTTTGTGATAATTACACAAATATTATTGTTAAAAGACACTGCCGGCAGCGGCTGTTATGGGATTCTAAAGGAATGACGTTGACGGCCACTATGGGATCTAACGAGTTATATAGGGTTTCCTATTTGCATGGTAGAGTTTAACTTGCATTTTGGATGCAGCAGTGTACTGTGTTCACAGATAGTGGTTTTCAGAAGTGTTCCAGTGCCCATGCAGTGATGTCCACTACAGACTGTTTGTGACCGTTTTTAATACAGTTTCCGAAGACCACAGCCATACAATATTGGTTTTTGGCTTTGTCACTTGCATACAGAGATCTCTCCAGATTCTTTGATTAATGCTATTATGTACCGTAGATGAGATCCCCAAACTATTAGCAATTTTACATTGAGGAAAGTTATTGTTAAACTGTGGCACTATTTACTTCAGTAGTCTTCCATGGAGTGGTGTAGGCTTCAGTCAGGGGAGAGTAATTGTCTTCTAAGATGTTGACCTTCCATAGTTCTTATATGACAAAATGTCTTTGTCTTTACAGCATCTTTATATTAGACAAACCCTCCAGCACACTCTCCACTATTTGGCTGTTTTCCAATCACATAAGTGTATTCTATGTCACATCCTTTGATCGACTGGTTTTGTGTCCCATCTTGAGTTCCTGGCTACACACGCACTTATCTGGCTGTCTGGGCCCCTCAATAATAGAGAACAAGTGTAAGGAACTACAATACACATATTATCAATCATCAGACATGCTTTGTCACAATCGTAGGTTGCAACCTATGGTCTGTTCATAGCATCTATGACAGTCACATGGACAACTCCAATCAGGAGGAATGGACAGGATGTGTGGGTAGGGTATGTGGGGCCCATTAGTAATGTGGCATTACATTTCCTACTTTGTGTCCTTTGTTAAAATGTCCTTTTTCCCCCAGATGCACCAAGGTTGTATCCAGCTGATTATTGGCTATTTAAATGAGGATTGTTCTTTATCTATGTTGCACTGTCACTTCTGGGACAGAATCATTGACCTTGTGTGCTATGCTTTAAATTTATTTGTAAGTGTCCAATCCCACTTAGTATTCTCTAATAACTCATGATGTCCTTGATACCTTTTTCTCTAATTTAGCACATTGAAACAACAGGCCACAAGTATCTCCCACACATCCAATGGCCCACATTTGCCCATAGGTGGCGCTACAGGCCACGCCCCAATCTTTCAATTGGCCTTGTTGGCCTTAATGTGGCTACTTTTCATGTGCTCTGAAATACTGTGCTTGTTTTTCTACTGTGAAATTGGCAATTATTTGTTCATAATTCATTAAAACAACATTTCAGTTTCTTTGAAAGTACTTACTACATGTTTATAAAAAATATTGTTGTTTTTAACATAGAAATTTTAAAACCACTGTAATAAATCTACAGAGAATATGTTGAAATATTGCTATTGTTCATGTATTTTGAAATACAATGCTTAGTTTTCCATTGTCCAATGAAACATTACAATTGTCTAAAATGACTAACTAATCATGTAAATGTTATTTGGAGCAACCACAACCTTTAATATCAATATTTTGAACATTTAAAAACTAGAATATGCTGTAATATTTTCTTTACTGTGAAATAACAAATAAATGCCATATCTTTACAGGGATTACCGTGAAAACTAATGGTTGTCCATGTATTCTTACATAATATTTCTGTTTTCCCACATTTGAATGAACATTTGAAAACAATAATAAATAAATAAATTATCAACTTTTTTCTGTGAAGTAACAAATAAATGCCCTAAATTTACAGGGATTTTTCCCATGGTTTAATGAACATTTAAAAACAGTATGTTTTACTGTACACCATGATCTGTATTTTTACAATTACATGTAATTTCGTGGTACGGACTTTTACTGTAATTTAACGGTATCCGTCTGGAAACTTTGCTGCCAGACTTTTTACCCTTTTTTTAATAGATTCTTTTTTTTACAATGTATGTCTATCAGAAACAGACCTAACAAGACATCTTAATGAAAGCATAATTAATTCCCCCAATTTACACAAAGTCCCTGTGATGGTGTGGAAGAAGGTGGACCAAAGTGCAGGACGGTAAGTTGAATGGTTTCGGTTTATTCCTTCAACAGTCACAGATCCTCGCGTATCAGACGCGTAACAATAATTGCAACAAGTACTCTACGGTACGTATATTGGTAATGCAGCACAGAGCTGCACACACTCCACAAGTAACAATCACGGACACGGAGACTAGAAACACAAGGGCTTAAGTACTGCGGTAACAGGCAGCACCTGTAAGGAATCAGGGAGGGATGCGTTCACAGGACATGGGGAAAACAGGACACAACACACACGATGGCGACTAAAAGGCCGGCGACGTCGAACGCTGGAAGGCTACGCGAACAGGGGAGGTCCCGTCCTGTGATGGTACCGTGACAGTCCCACTTTGTCCATAACATTACTCATGCATCAATAACATACCACAACACTCAACTTCATTGAATGTACCAGTGACAGTTTCTACCTCTAAAAAGAATTAGCACACCATTAAGCATATCAGGATAGATCGTTTTTTTGAAAGCAAAAAAACTAGTAGTCATCTACCTCCCTTTTGTGCAATGATAATACATACTATCAAAATACCAGTCACTTTAGGAAACTATTGATTATTAGGAATGAAGCAAGATTCTAATCAAGACTCCTGTTGTCTGTTTTTTTGTCTTCTTTGTCTTGCATCAGTGATGTTAAGTTCCAATAGCAGTTATTGCAGTCTTTGGGGGGCCTGACAAAGTATCAGGTCTTAACAAATGTCAGTGAAAGTGAAAGGATTCCACTTTTACCCCGTAAAAGTGTGTTCGCTATGCAACAAACAGGATGAACTTCAGCTACTGGTGGTGAAGGACAGAGACTTTTATTCATCTTCAGTTTTACAGTGACATGGCTGTGTGGATTGGTACCGGACTCTGCGCTTCCAACTGGTCAGAGCGGATTGCAACACATTTCTCTCCGGCAAAACAAAAGGTGGATGTATCTGTTTTTACACTAACAGTGATATGATATGATATGACAGTGATTCAACAGCACGGTTCTCCTGATCTGGAATCATTCTACATCAACTGTACAGGCAATGCAGTAAACAGGATCCTGTTAGTGGACTTCAACTCTGCTTTTAATACCATCATTCCAGCTCTGATGCAGGACAAGCTCTCCCAGCTGCACGTGCCTGAATCCACCTAAAGATGGATCACAGACTTCTTGTACATGAAGCTGGGAAAACCCGTCCATCAGCACCGGATCCCCTCAAGGCTGCATCCTTTCCCCTCTGCTCTTCTCCCTGTACACCAACAGCTACACCTCCAGTAATCAATCCGTCAAGCTCCTGCAGTTTGCAGACAACACTACCCTGGTTAGGCTAATCTCCGAGGATGAGTCTGCATACAGGTGGCCATGACTGCGGTTCCGATGTATATCTCTGCATCCTCAGTGGCGGAGGCCTGAACAACAACACAAATACAGGGAACTTGTGTTAAGTAAAATGCCACAAATCACAAACCGGAAACGACATAAAAGATAAACACTTCCTTAGATCATCAACTGCAGTTTATTGAAGCAGACTAGACGTCAGTTCATCAGTTGTTGGGGTGAAAAACAGATATAATTTTCCAAATCACATTCTGATGCAATTGCTAGACTGACTATCCCGTTGCCCAAACAAATCATAGCCGTGGGTAGGGATGGTGTGCCATAGTATTTTCTCATTATAAATAGTGTCCCTTGGGAGAAATAAGAGTGGGTAACACTGACGCCACACTGTCGCCACATATGTAATTGGTGTGATAAATTTACCAGATATTCCTAGAAGAACGCGCTTGGATCTTCATTAAAGTAAATGACAAGGCTTCTCAGGATGCACTCCTTCCTGGTGTGGATGTTGTCACACTATAATCAAGACACACTTGTGGGTGTGAGAGTAGCACAGGTAGGAGTGCAGATTGTCTAAAGACCAGAGGGTCCCATCTGTTGATGTGTCCTTCTCCGAGAAAGACACCTTACCCCTAAATGCCCCAAACAAGCCCTGCATGATTTACACAGCCATTGGTGTATAAAAGGTGTTTAAATGAGGAGTGATGGACAAGAAAACCTAACAATACCCCCCCCATACAATCAAAAGGATGCATTTCTACTAACCAAATCTATGATCGCCAAGACGTCCTTGATCCTTTGCCCCTTCTCTCATCTCTTGAGTCTGTGACCCAACTGTGACATGAACTTTGATTGCAGTGGCTTGGTGGTGATCCACAACTCTGCATTCACATGAAAAATCGTTTAAACAAAATACAGGATTTTATCACTTGTTAGTTATAATTGTTATAATCTGGAGTATTAGCTAATTTAAATTGTGCAGTCATTAATCATCATGGACAATAACAATTTTTGTTAGGACATACAAACAAACTTTTACTTACTTTACTCTGCTGAAAAAGGGCAGGTTATCGGTCTTTGAACTTCCCTATAATGGGCCACTGCTCCACAATCTCTAGTCGTCTATGCAAGGTTTTTTCCATTCCACTTCGTCACACCTTTTCAGTTCTGACAATAAAGCAATTCTCTCATTCTCCATGCTTTGTGGTTTCACCTTTTGGGTGCAGGGGAATTTAGTTAACTTCAGCCTTTCTAGGATTCTTGATGTTGGATGCATCTGGGCCTTGGCCTTCGCGTTTCTGCTTCAAGGAGTTTACACAGATTTCAGGATGTCCGAGTTGCCTGTGCTTTGATCAATAGTTTTGCATTTGATACTGAAGTGACGGTTTCCATCCCTAAAATACAGTTGTGGATCCCAGCTCCCCCAAATGAGGATGTGCCCTCGTCAAAGCTGCCGCTACCTCTTCACAATGATAGTCTTTTGGGTACTTTGTGTATTGCGGGGAGGATGGGCACAGCATATCATCATTACAGGATGAGGCTATTGACAGAAGTTAGGTTCATGAACTCATTAAAGTCTGCATCCATGTATTGCAACTGGAAATCCTCTTTTAATTGAAAGAATGCCTTGCTCTTCCATTTTTGCCGGAATTCCAGAATCCAGGGGCAGCTTTCTTGATTCAGACTAATACAGCATGCAAGTTTGACAGGAACAGAGCATGCTCCCTCGAAGAGAGCATGCACTATATCAGGAGAATAGCCAGTACTAACTTGAACATGCAAAAATAATCTATAAAAACAAGTGCGCCGTAGAAGAAGGTTGCACTGACCATGACTCTGCATTCACAACGCAGTTTTTTGCTTATTACTGTTTAGATTGCTTTTAGTTTTGTTTATGCTGCACTCAACTAGCACTATTGTATGTTCGTTCATCACTAAATACAGACCTTTTCTACTTGCGCTTGGTGTGATTCCTTTGTCCTACATGCCGATGGAGAAGAAAGAAGAGGCAAACGTTACCATTTACCCATTACCCTTTGTAGATCTCGGACGACATACTTGAATTCACCGTTACCGAGCATTTTACTGGCAAATGTTTAATCCCTGGACATTATAACCTCCTCACTGCTCCCTTCAACCCTTATGCATTCCATTGTGCTGTTAGTGTGCTAGACTAAGCATATACTACATAAGTAATGTTGCTACTTTCTTCCCAGCTATTTTTTGGGGGGTTGCAGATCAGGTATGAGCACCAACTTGTTAGCATATTAGCATCAATTCAACAACCTCTGTTTTTTTTATGCCTGTACAAGCATACTCAAACACTCAACAAATAGCACCTAGAATCATGCCAAACCACACAAGATAGTTTGACTGTACTGACATGACACAACAGTCCGGCACTTGCTGCCGAAGCCCACACCCAAGGAAGGCCCGACAGGTTCAGAATAGGTGGCACATGGGCTCTTACTCCGTTTCCCCATTCTCTTGATTCTCTACTCCAACTTCCTTCCATCTTCTGTACCACACACACCCCACATCCATAACACATACACACACACATAATTAAGCATCCATACACATCTTGTACATTCTATACTTACCTAAATACACCTAACTAAATCCATACACCTTTTTTTTTCTTTCTTTTCTATTAAGACCATCCCGCCAGGTGCAACCATCTATCCCAATATACTAACAAATTTCCATTTTCAATTCTAGTATATTTCTATACTGTACTATAATGCTTTATTGAATGCTTGAATTCTGTTAACTGTAGTGAATCCTTAGGTGTAGCTTTGAAGATTCATGTTTTACCCAAAAGCAGAATCATGTTTTCCATTGAATGAGCATGGTCTCTCAGATCACCTAGCAACACTTGAACACGTGAACTTGGTTCCAGAAGTTAACAGCTATTGGACAGTAACAAAAGAGAAGCACCACTGTTTCGGTTTCTTCCTGACAGTGTCTACACAATGCAGATTGCTCAGTCCCCCATATGCTGAGCATCTTTGTTGCCAGAATCCTAAATAACAACTTATATTTAAAAAACTGTAATGACACATCAAAAGTGTCTTATATACAGCACCATACACCTGATGCCATGGAAGTGGAACATCAAACATATTCTCCCAGATGTTTTGAATTTTAAAGGTTTTTGAAGAAGAATTTGAAGGTTTTGCAGTAAACATTTTATAGTAGTTGGAACTGATACATTTTACGGTTAGCCATGCATGGTTTTTAAGGTATTTCCTTCTAGACAGATTAGTTTTCTTTTCCATTTTTGGGGCAAGGCTGCAACAACTTGATTGTATTCTTGAAGTGAACAAATCCTTCTGTGTATTTGTAATAGTTGTGTACAAATGTTCCCCTCTTCAGTAGATATGTCTTTAACAAACATGATACCTTGGGCAAAGATGGTTTACCTTCTATTAATATATTTGAGTTAAGCCATATTATTTGCTGTATTAATTGTTCTGCTTCTTCTGGTGGGTGGAATTGGAATTGTAACAAACTTTGCATTGATTCGTTTAGGAATGTTGATATTTTAAACAAGGTATTGTTTATCCATTTCAAATGACAATCTTTAATCTGTATCATGGCAAATAATCAATTTTCAAACATGGGATGAGCCTCTCTTAACAATTTGCTAGAAAACCCGTTTGGATTTAAGTAAAATGTTTGTAAAATATAGGCTTTAAGAGATTGATTCAAAGCCCTGATATTTAATAGTTTGACACCGCCCATATCATCATTATAGTCATTATAGTAAAGTCATCATATAATAGTCATTATATAGATATGCCAGTTTTACTTTATCTGGCTTACCGTTCCAGATAAAGTCAAATATTTTTTTTCAAAGGCTTTGAAGAAGGATTCTTCTGGTGTAGGTAGAGTCATAAATAGATATGTTAATTGTGAAATGACCAGTAAGTTTCTAGAGCTACAATGCCATAGACTGAGAGATGCATTCCTGTCCAAGGCTTCATTATTCGATCAAGTCTATTATTTGTTCTATCTATCAAAATGATTAGATATGAGATCGGTTAATTTCCTTGGTATGTGTATCCTCAGGACATCTACTTTCCCCATAAGTCCAGGCTATAGGAAGTTTACAAGGTAGTTTAAAGTTTGAATCTCTTAAACTTCCAATTCGTAATATTGTGCACTTTTCATAAATGGGTTTCAATCCAGATAGATTTGAAAAGTGATCCAGATCATTGATAATCTCAGAGATTCCATGCTTGGAGATAAAACTTGAAACGTCTGCATATGGAGACCTTTGTTTTTAACCCCCTGATTTCTAATTCCTTAATCTTATTATTTGTTTTGATTTTGCTAGCTAGTAATTCAATGGCTATAATGAATAAATAAGGGGATAATGGACCTTGCTTTACAGCTCTAAACAGTCTAACACTATTGGAAATAAATCTGTTTTCTATAATTCTAAATTTTAGTTTACTATACAACACTTTCACCCACTGTATAATAGATTCACCAAAGTTATAACGGCTCAAACATTAATATATGAAATCTAATCGCACTTTATCAAAGGACTTCAGTTTTTTAAGTATAGGGCTTTAATAATTTCCATCCAGGTCCTGTTGGAGTAACAATGATTTTATCCCTTCTTGCTGACTTTGAGATATTGAACCTTTTTGAAATGAGTAGTTAAAACAGGCCAACAGTGGAACCTTCAGCTCCTCAAAGAAGGTGAGATAAACCTCAGTAGGAATACCATCAAGCCCTGGTGACTTTCCAGTCAGAAATTATCTGATAGCCTCGAGAAGTTCCTTTAATGTAATTTTCCCATTACCTTGTTGTTTTTGTGCATTTCTTAAATTTTACTTAATTGTTTTCTGGGAAATTGTCTTTTACAGTTATCCTCGTTGAGAAGAAGCGGGGGCTGCAGAGAATATATTTCTTGAAAATATTTAGTTGTCTCTTAAGATATTGTCAGGAGTGTCATGCGGGATTCCATACATTTAAAAATAATTTGTGATATTTTTTTGTTGCATTTCTATGCCACTGACTTAAAAATAATTGTGTACATTTTTTCCCCTCTCTGGCCTTGTTTTTATAAAAGATTAGTTTAGATTTTTCTTTTGGAAGCAGCTCCATTTCCTTTCGTTTGTCATCCAACTTGTATTGTAATTCTATTTATTGTGTATCGTGCTATCTGTCTCTGCTATTTGTTTGTCTATTTCTGCCTTTATTTGATTGTCTTTTGCCATGTACTTTTTTTGTTTATTGTTTAGCGTAGCATAGCGTGGCCTCTGAAAGTGCATTTAAAAACATCCCATACCACATTTGGATCTTCAGAACCTGAATTATCCTGGAAGAAGTTGGACATTTTTTTTTTTGTCTTAGATAGAAAAGACTGGTCCCTCAGTAGGGTATGATTGAACTTCCTGTAACCTTGTCCTTTTGGATATTCTGTTCTTGTGATTTAAATCAATCAATCAAGTTTATTTATATATCACAATTCATACATAGATGCAATTCAATGTGCTTTACAAGACAAGACACTAAAAGAGAAATTAAAAATAATTAACAGAGAAATACAATTTTATAACTAACAGTCTATCTACAACTCTATTCGCCCGTCCACACATTCACTCAGTAACCATCCAATGCAACTCAGGTCTTGTTATACAAACAGCCTGATATTTGATCCGTAGATCATTCACACAATGCAGCGCGCCCACTTATATCCTAGTGTATTCACAACAATACACTCATTGCATTGCGATCTTACTTACATTCACACTTTGTACGAGTTCACGTTTTACAAACCGACTCCACAATTCAACCTCTTGTTTAGACATCTTCCCACTTTTCTGTCAAAATTTTAACAGATTGATTAAAACAGACATGGATCAATTTAAGATATACAGATTAAAATAAAATAAAAAATACTGATAAAAGTTTAAAGGAAAATTAAGAAGGATTTTAAAAAAGTTATTAAAATGAAAAAGTCTGGTATAGGGTTTCCATATTGCTTTTAAAGAATCTATTAAAGCTATAGGGCACATTTTGTGGTCAAGCCCTCAGTCATATGCACGTGAAAACATGAGTGTTTTTAACCCAGACTTGAAAATTGATAGGTTTGGGGCATGTCTAAGATCTTCTGTTAGCTTGTTCCAGTTTTGTGCCGCGTAGCTACTAAATGCCGCTTTGCCATATTTAGTTTTGACTCTGGGCTTGGTTGATATTCTTCAAACATATCATATAAGTATTCAGGCCCTAAACCATTCAGTGATTTGTAGACCAAAAGCATCACCTTAAAATCTATTCTATAACTGACTGGAAGCTAATGCAAAGATTTAAGAATCGGAGTAATGTCTCTGTTCTCTAAATGCCAATTAAATGATGATCAGAGCACATTCAATCTCTTATCTATACTTTCTTAACTTTGGGCACAAATGAAAAAGGAAATTGTTAAGACGGCTGGCTTGAGAAAGTGCCATTTCATTGTCAGGTTATATGCCCTGTTAGCACCTGGCAGTGGAATGAGATTCCATTGCCTGGTCGGACTGGACTTTGCATAGCCAAATCAAAAAGGGTAAGATCTATGCTATGCAACCATTAAAATGTTAGACCTTACATCCAACAAAACAATCCCCAAATAAACAAATTAAAACAAATCCTGTCTATGGAAGATGTAAAACATAACAGATGCCAGTGCTTTGTTATAACCATGCCAACTGGAGAAAAGTTTCCAATGTTGCACTACCTAGCAACACAAAAACAGCCTCTTATAATTTTAAAAGCAGAGGCCGTTTTGGTGCATATTGAGTAAAGATATTTTAAAAACAAAACAAAGTGAAATGGCTGCATACCCGTTTTTCTGGTGTCTTATTAACGAAATCCTCCACGGGAATACAGTTTTGTTAGAAAGATTTTGTGATATTTACACAAGTATTATTGTTAAAGAAACACTGCCGGCAGCAGTCGCTGCCAGCAGGAATGCTGTCAACAGCCGCTATGGGATCTAAAGGGTTGATGAAAAACACACACGATATACGTACTTACATGAACAATAAAGTAAAGCGCAGAACAATACAAAAAAGCTCTGAACAACACAAATCACTAGCACAGATCATGGCTGTGCTGGCTAGAATGTCACACATTCTCTCCTGCTTTCACTTAATTAAATCAATGGAAAAGTGACACCAGAAGAGAAGAATCACAACGTGTGCGACCACAGGGGGCACCAAGGTTGGATCTAGAATCCATTTGAGAAGATGCTGCATAGTACTAATTCGAAGTGAACATCAAAGACATAAAAATGTGCAATAGGGTCACTTGTGTGAAGGAAATATAAACCATATAACCCATTAACACATTTATTTTAAAGCTAATCTAATTTGATTTTACTTCAGTACCTTCCCACAGGTCTATGAAATTGGCTATCGTGTATTTATAAACTTTTTGTGTGGAACATTCCAACTAAATAATTGGTTTTCCCTCTGCACTAGAACCGCCAAATGCCCATGCCAATTGGTGTTTGAGTTTGTTATTAAAACAAAACTCCCATTTTGAAAGATACACCCTCCTTCCATGACTTGTCCTAAATTGGCGTATATTAAATAGTTCCGTTGTCAGAATTCCAATAGTAGAGAACCAAAATATCAAACATCCTATCATCTGCCAATACATTTTCCAAATGAAAAACAGTGAAAAATTATTATTTCTTGTAATACGTTTGATGAATTACTAGGCCTAATTCATCAAATGTATTTCGCTAAATAACAATTGGCGAGATGAAATACAAACAATACTATGAACAAATGAATTGTTATTGTTTGCAATATGTTTCCATACCCAGAACAATTCAACCAACATATAAAATGTTACTGTTTTTCAATCTACAAATTACTTTTCTATATTTTTATGTAGGCCACTGTAAATCATTATTTGAAATTGTTTACATGAATAGCAATGACGTCAATGGATGAATGGGCGGTAAACCTGGAGGAAAGATAAATTGTGTCTGAACCCATTACAAGGCCTACAATCCCGCAAAGTTTGGGATGAACCAAGATGGCGCAGCAGATGGCAGCCTCTGTGTTTTGGTGCTTCCAGTCCTGAAAACAGTCTGGATGACTTCGCAGAAGCTGTGACGTCATACATCAGCTTCTGTGAGGACTGCTGTATTCCATCATGTACCATGGTGAGTTATAACAATGACAAACCCTGGTTCACAGCTGAACTCTGGCTAAGGATGGAAAAGCAGGAGGCGTTCAAGAGTGGGGATAGGGACAGTTTTAAAGAGTGAAAGTACAGTTTTAGTAAGGAGGTGAGAATTGCTAAACGCCTGTACTCTGAGAGATTACAACCACAATGCTCAGCCAACAACTCTACTTCTGTCTGGAGGGGCCTTAAACAGATCACCAACTACAAGCCTAAAGCCCCCCATTCCGTCAACGGCTCTCGCCTGGGCGACGACCTGAACGAGTTCTACTGTCGTTTTGATAGACAATGGGACAGTTCTGACACCATCCCCAGTGCCGCGATCCCCCAGCCCACCAGAGCAGGAGCATGGGGCAATCCCAAACTGCCCATCCCAGTGGCCCTCCCCCCTCCTACCTCAACAACGACTCTTTCTGTGCTGGAGAGGGACGTTAAACAGACTGTTTAAGAGACAGAGCCCCAGCAAAGCAGCTGGGTCAAACTCTGTCTCTCCATACACTTTGAAGCATTTTGCTGATCAGCTGTCTCCGGTGTTCACAGACATCCTAAACACCTCACTGGAGACATGCCACATGCCAGCCTGCTTCAAGCCCTCCACCATCATCCCCATCCCCAAGAAACCAAGGATCACAGGACTTAACAACTACAGACCTGCCGCCCTGACCTCTGTGGTCATGAAGTCATTTGAGCGCCTTGTGCTGTCTCACCTTAAAGCCATCACCTACCCTCTTCTGGACCCCCTGCAGTTTGCTTAAAGAGCCAACAGGTCTGTAGACGATGCAATTAACATGGCCCTCCACTTTATCCTACAGCACCTGGACTACTCAGGAACCTATGCCAGGATCCTGTTTGTCGACTTCAGCTCTGCCTTTAATACAATCATTCCAGCGCTGATGCAGGACAAGCTCTCCCAGCTGCAAGTGTCCGAATCCACGTGCAGGGGGATGACTTACTTCCTGTCTGACACGAGGCAGCGTGTGAAGCTGGGGAAACGTCTCCGATCCCCGGTCCATCAGCACCGGATCCCCTCAAGGTTGCGTCCTTTCCCCTCTGCTCTTTTCCCTGTACACCAACTGCTGCATCTCCAGTCAACAATCCATCAAGCTCCTGAAGTTTGCGGATGACACCACCCTCATTGGGCTCATCTCTGGTGGGGATGAGACCGCCTACAGTTGGGAGATTGACCACCTGGTGAACTGGTGCAGACAGAACAATTTGGAGCTCAACTCTCTGAAGACAGTGGAGATGGTTGTGGATTTTAGGAAGAACCCAGCCCCATCACCCTGTGTGACTCCCCAGTCACTATTGCAGAGTCCTTCTGCTGCCTGGGCATCATGATCACCCAGGACTTCAAGTGGGAGCAAAACATCACCTCCATTACCAAAAAAGCACAGCAGAGGATATACTTCCGGCGGCAGCTGAAGAAGTTCAACCTGCCAAAGACAATGATGGTACACCTCTACACAGCCATCATTGAGTCCATCCTCACCTCCTCCATCACCATCTGGTACGCTGCTGCCACTGCCAAGGACAAGAGCAGACTGCAACGAATCATGTGATCTGCAGAAAAGGCAATTTGGCTGCCATCTGCCATCGTTTGGGTATTTTTGTAAAGCAGAAACCTTCCAAATCTCAAGCACAAAAACACTGTTTTTCATGATTGCATAGAAAAAACTATACATTTTTTCAGGGGTTAATCTGATCTGATCAGAATGTAATCTAATTGTAGATTTTTTTATTAAATGATCCATATATATGCAATAATGCAGAATACTTGTATATTATGTTACATTTTCAAACAATACATTTTTGTTTGTGGTTCTGAACCCCTGGGGATGTCCATATGTGACATAATCAGCCTTACCTGTTGGAGAATACTTTGAGCTTCTCAATAAAAGCAACTATATGTCAACATACGTTTTTTGTATTCTCTTCACACATTGTTACTAATAAACTCATTAAGTCTTCTCAAACAATGTTAACTATTCATCCTTCTTCAAGTTATGGGTTTTCAGAGTCCAAAATGTAAAGGACATCATTCTAAAACAAAGGATGACCTCCTGAGAGGTCAAAAGGTCAAGGTTTTGCCAGGCGGATTTTGGGGTCCCAAATGACCCATAGACCTTTAAGGTTCTCCATACCTGGGAAAGGATGAAACCAGGGCAGCGGGTAAGCAAATATATTTTATTTCTATGAATAGGCTGTAGCCTAAGTGTTATTCATCCTTTGACATTTATTGTGTTTATCAAACAATCATGTTTATTTCATCTTATACAAACAAAACATTTATTAGATTCATATTTTAATAATTTGAGTGTTTTGTATTTTAATTTTGTATATTTGTAGGGTCTGACAAACAAATGAAAATACTATAGCCTGTGTTCTTCAAATTGTTTTAGTTTTTTTAGTTTGATAAGACTTTAAATACACACACATTCAAATTCATTAACCAGTGTGATGGGTCGTAAGCATTGAGTGAGATTGCATCGCAGTCCCGGAGACCCGCCATAATATGGGTAGGACAAGAACGCTCACCTGAGAGCAATCACTAAACTTCACAGGTGTATCTACTTGCAGGCCCAGACTAAAATGAGAAAAGGGGAGTAGACGCGAGGCTGGTTTTGGGTGACCAAGAGAGAACAGGAGTCGTCATGACTGTTATGTTATGCTGAGCATTGTTTGCTGTTCATTTCTTTGTATTGAATTTAATTTTATTTTCCCCAAGGACAAAAAGAAGTATCCTTTCTTGAAAGAAGTGAGAAAATAAACGGGAGCAACAGTACTCCTTTTCAACATTCTGTCTGGTCTCCGTGTCTCAATGTGGGCTCTCCTGCTGTGAGTGCAAGTGACCGTCCTCTCAGACCCTATACACGTTCACACCAGTTAAAATAAACACATTTTGTAATTCATTATTTTTTTCGACTATTCTATATAGTTTGATGGTGATGCTGCGGATGAGAATGTGTATGCTAATATGGTGGATACTGTGGGTCTGAAAGGCCTGGCGGTTCTAGTGCTAAGAGAAAAAATATTTAACTGACTTATAATGGAGAAAAACTACAGCATTAATATAATTCTCTGCCCACACATAATGTTTGATTATCATTCCAAAATTCCCAAATGTATGCTTTTGTAGTGTAAATTACCACAGCTGAGACAATTTGAACAGTCAAATTGAACTTTTATGAACACCCTGATTTAATGGAAAGCGAAAGTTGGAATCTTGTCCCTGAAGGGTTAATATGAGGGTCATCCTAGGGGTCTCCCCCTCTTCCCAGTGTCTTCCGAACCCATTAATAAAGGCCTAATGCAAACCTTTATATAAGCAATTTAAGTTGTCACACGTGAAAAATCTGTCAGGGTCCTCAGACTGTGTGTAGTAGGATATTTTCTTTTTCAACCTAATTGATACTAAATGTTACCAAAGGTTTAACACAAGAACCGCCAGGCCTTTCACACCCACAGTAACCACCAGAGCCTAATGCCATTTGGAATTATTAGCATACGAATCCTCCCTATTAGCATACAGATTCTCCACAGCAGCAACCTCATCCAGCCAGAGCATCAGTTTACTGAGTCGTTTTTAAACTACATAGAATACAGCAATGGCCAAAAGTTTTGAGAATAACACAAGTATTGGATTACACAAAGTTTGCTGCTGCAGTGTTTTTAGATATTTACGTCAGATGTTATTATGGTATACTGAAGTATAATTACAAGCATTTCATAAGTGTCAAAGTCTATTATTGACAATTACATTAAGTACATGCAATATTGGAAGGGTATGTTGATTGGAATATTGTTGATTGGACAACAATTCAATGTTTTTTACCCCGAGCCACATGGTTATCACATTTGCTTTATGGTAGGGTGCTTCATCATGCTGGAAAAGGCATTGTTAGTCACCAAACTGTTCTTGGATGGTTGTGAGAGGATGCCCACTCTCTTGGCTGAGAAGCAACCCCACACGTGAATGGTCACAGTATGCTTTACTGTGTGCATGACACAGGACTAACGGTAGTGGTCCTGTAGAAAAGATCTTCTCTGGACAAGCATTTTTCCGGATGCCCCAAACAATCGTAAAGGGGATTCGTCAGAGAAAATTACTTTACCCCAGTCCTCAGCAGTCCAATCCCTGTAGCCTTTGTAGAATATCAGTCTGTCCCTGATGTTTTTCCTGGGGAGAAGTGGCTTCTTTGCTGTCCGTGTCACCAGGCCATCCTCCAAAAGTCTTCTCCTCACTGTGCGTGCAGATGCACTCACACCTAAATGCTGCCATTCCTGAGAAAGCTCTGCACTGTTGGTGCCCCAATCCCGCAGCTGGATCAACTTTAGGAGAGGGTCCCTGCGCTTGCTAGACTTTCTTAAGCACCCTAAAGCTTTCTTCACAACAATTGAAACTCTCCTTAACACTAGTAGCACCAGAGCGGGCAAATTTTACCCAGTGAAGATGAAAACAATTATATCTTCGCTCTCAATCAAATGCCGGAGGAGGCATTCACCAACGAGTTGTGGGCGTATTCCACCCACGGCAGGTAAGTGCTCCACTTCGTCTGGTCGTCGGAGGCGACCGTGAGTAGCGCAGCCTCCAATTCCTGATTAGTACGCTCCAATGGACCGTTGGACTGGGGATGGTAACCCGACGTGAGACTAACCGTAGCGCCCAAGCCCCGACAAAAGGCTCTCCAGACCTGGGAAATAAACTGGGGCCCGCTGTCCGAAACGACGTCCCGGGTAATACCATGGGAACGGAGCATGTGGCAGACTAAGAGGTCCGCCGTCTCGCGAGCGGAGGGCAGTTTAGGCAAAGCCACAAAATGAGCCATCTTAGAAAACCTGTCCACTATGGTCAAGATGGTCGTCATGCCATTGGAGCGAGGGAGACCGGTGACAAAGTCCAAGGCGACGTGCGACCAGGGGCGACAGGGAATCGGCAGGGGCTGCAACAGTCCAGCGGGGGGGTGCGTCGACGTCTTACTACGCACAGGCAGGGCAGGCGGAGACGAACTCCCGGGCATCCCTGGCCAGGGAGGAGCACCAGCAGTGTTCGCGCAGGAAGGCCAGGGTGCGATTAATGCCCGGATGGCAGGTCAGTCGAGACGTGTGAGCCCACTGGAGAACCTCCGTGCGGACCGAATCGGGGAAGAACAAGCGACTGATTTTGAGAGTCGAGCGCGACCTATTTCCATAGGCTCCGAAGGGGATCCTGTGCGTCGTGCATACTCGACCTCCTCTCCCAGGAATGGGGGTGTGGTCCTCGGCGGAGAACGCGAAACACGGGGTCGCGTCGAGGGTGGTTTCTCCCGGGATCGTTTTCGGAGGCGTGCGTCTATCCGTTGAGCCATCGCGATCAGTAGATCCAGGTTCCTCCCGTGAGGCCAGCTCATCCTTTAGTGTCTCAGAAAGTCCATGAACGAAAGCCCCTTGTAGTGCGGTTTCATTCCACGCACTCTCCACGGCGAGGATGCGAAAATCGATCGCATAATCCGCGACACTGCGTGGACCCTGGCGTAGGCAGAGGAGTCTGCGGCCCGCATCATTCTCTCCCTCCTGATTGCCGAATACTTTTAGTAGCTCCCCCGTGAAAACCACGTAAGAGTTGCAGAGTGGGCTGTTTGTCATCCAAACGGCCGACGCCCACGATAGGGCTCGTCCAGACAGGGCCCCGACCAGATATGCAATGTGGGCTCGGTCAGAGGGATAGGAGAGCTGTTCAAATACCAGTGAACATTGTAGGAGGAAGGGCCGGACCCGTCCTGGTGCACCTGAGAAACGCTGGGGGGGAGCGACGTGGGGCTCCCGATGTGGCGGTGCCACAAACTCTTGGAGCGAGTGGTTAGTGCCGTCCTGGCCTGCTGCCAAGGTGGGATCCAATCCTGCCAAAGGAAAGGTGAGGTCGCTCCGTAGTGTGGCTACCAATTCTGACTGAGATTCCGACATGGTTTGGAGTAGTTCCTCGTGCCGGTAAATGGCAGCGCCCTGCTGGTTCAGTGCATGGTGTACGGGAACGAGGTCGGCTGGGTCCATGATGGTCGATTCAATCTGTAAGGTCTCGAGTGAACAGAGTGAAGGGGGACCCAAGAGCACGACGATGGTGGTGAGTTGAGTATGATCATTCATAGGGCCGCAAGGCATAAAGAAAACAAAATGGCTAGAAAGCCAATTCTACCGAGTAGAAGGTCAAATAACGTAAGTCGTAGCAGTGATAAGAACTGGCGTTGTACTTAGTTTGAATCGACAAGGTGGTGTCAAAAACCAGGAAGCTAAGTAGGGTGATAACGACCACTGATGAGGGACAGGTGTGTGAAGTGGCCAGGTGCTTGATGACTGAGTGTTGTGTGACTGTGAGGTGCACATAGGCAACCGGAGGGTGCCATGGGACCAGACGGACATAGGTCAGGATGGGCCCTGACAGTTACAGTATTACTATTTGTTTATTAGGCCATACAAAAGTATGAATTTAAAATTACACAACACTTAAATTATTCAAAGATGAATCCTTAGAATGTTTTTTGTATAAGGTAAAATTAAAAACACCAGTCAACCAGTTTGTGAAGAAAAGAAAAATATGCCTAAATGGCCGTACATAGGCCTAAAGCACTGTTGCTTGATAAAACATAAGCTACTATGCTATTCATACAGTAAAAGGAATGTGATTTACAGTAGTCGACATGAATAATAAAATTGACTATTTAATAAATTATAGAAAAGTCACTTGTCGTTTGTTTTGGACGATGTAGGATATACATTACCCATGCATCTATGCATGTGGTCTGATGTTCATACTGCTGCCCCAGTCAGCACACCGCTTGGTGGAAAGTAGATAAGGGATAAAGCTATTTGGGAGACATTCCTTTGAATGATTGTAGTGTGTCACTGTCTCTGTTTTTTTCTTGGGTCCGTTGCTAATGGGAACAGTGGGATGCATGGTGCTGAGAAGGCAAACAGTCTTGTTCTTCTTACACCTGTACACTGTAAGTGAAGCATTCCCATTCTCCATCACTGTTGTGACGTAGCGCTCCGCTGGTGTGCACTAAAAAAAATGTGGCTTAAATATCACAGTAATAAACAGTTATACTACCTTAATAACATCTACAAATATTACTTAAGTGATTGTTTGAGTTGTACATAACAAAATAAATGCTTAACAACTTAACAGTTAATTTTGTCTTGATTGTACAATTATTGTTTAGTATTATTATTTCACAAAATAATATTTCTGAAAAATAACATTTTCAGAAATCCTCAATTTGTTTGGTAAATTCCAATCAAAACATTTAAGATTGGATTAATTCTACAGATTTGTTTTAAAAACTACAATTATTACTTAGTCCAAATAAATCTTTCAACTTAAACCACTAATTAAGAAGTTTAGTAAGTTACCCGCTAGACATTGATGTCACTTCCTGACTGGGGGCTCTTGGCCATCTTTTGTGCCTCGGGATCACAGCCAGGACATGCCGTGTAATTCAGGGCTCCCCAATCAGAGACAGCTGTTGTCAGTTGTCTCTGATTAGGGAGCCTACTTAAGCTTAGTCCTTGTCCACACTCTGTGTGGTTTATTGTTTGTGCTATGCCTCAGTTCACGACCGCTATCATGTTTTTGTTTGTTTCATAGTTGTTCTGTGGATACACTCCATGTTTTATATGTAAGTCCATTCACAGTGTGTTTTATTTTTAGTTAGTTATACGTTTTGCTGCTGGTTTATAGCCCCTTTGTTTTCGTGTACAGTTCGTGTTTGTTTTGGTTTCAAATAAATTCACTGTTCTACCAAAATGTATGAGTTTGGTTCCGCCACTCACTACGGTCGTGACAGACGATAATCGCACGTCCTCATTGGAAATCGGCCTTTCTGTCAGCGCTACAACCAACTAGCAGACACAGACACTAGCAGAAGAAAAAACGAATGAGAAACCCCCCGGCGACAGACCGTGGCTGGGATACTGTGCACATACTGGTATCCAGCTAGTAAAAGGTAATTATGTGTTTAGTATTTAAGTGTGGGGTTTCTGGATTGTATTTGTCTGTGATTGTTTCAGAGTAGGAAGCGTATGAGGGGAGCCTAACCGTTCTATGCTTTACCTTTTTGTTAAAACCTTTACGGTGCACCCTTGCATTTTTCCAGTACCTTTTGATAATTAAAGAAGGTTTTTCCTTATTACCAACAACTGTGTCCTTGCATCTGCTTCCACACACTCCGAGCACCCCAGCTGTTACATTGGTAAAAATATCAGAGGTACTGTGTTTTTGCATTTCAGCAGACAATCTTGGTGCACATTCTGGTAGAAAGCTTTTCTGGACATTACATCTGTAGGTTTGGTATTGGGGAACATTCGGACTATCAGCAAAGGGAAGTGCATTCAGGAACTTTTTCACCAAGAACAACAGAAAACTATAATTTACATCAGGGGTCACCCAACTTTTTTTCTCTGAGGGCCACATTATCGTTCCTGACTGTGATGGGGGGGCCGGGTCAGCTATATAACATAGAATTGTATGACCAAGACCAAACTGACCACCAGCAGGCCTCATTGTGTAGCAGAGATTACTAGCCTGGCACAGCCATATTTGCTTATCTTTAGTAGTTGTTTGCAAAGGTAGTAATCGAGTCTTCACACTTTGTTTTAATTTGAAATACCACAGATATTCCATTTATTTATTTTCAAATAAAAATAACATCAACGCGGTCAAGGTGATTGACCCTGGCAAAGGTGAGTGAAAAATTATAGGTAGGCCTGTTGATATTAATAATAATTGTTAAAATCAGTGTGCTTACCGTATCAGTGTGAACTGTGTGCTTGCTTCTGGCTGGTGAGAAGTTTAATGTCTGGTTGCAGGCTCAAGGTCAGATGCAAGTGCTTATCTGTGAGTCTGTTCCTTGTTGGATTCTTGATTTGCTTCATGCGGGAAAAGGTTTGCTCACAGATGCCAAAAACTGTGGACATTCTCATTGCATGCTGTTTGGGTAGGTTTTCTCTGGGAGCGCAGCATAGAACTCAATGAGACTGTCAGGATTGAACGCATCTTTAAGGATATCACAATTCTGCTACTCGGCTAGGTCAAACTGAAGGAAGGGCATCATTTATGTCGGCAGCAAAGGGGTTCTGGAACAAGTGTATTCCTTTACCGTTGACATGAAAGCTCACGGAACCGCGCACTGAACTCTCCCTGCAGCATTTCCAGTGCATCCTCGCAATTTTTGACTGGGAACGGGACAGCTGGTTTCTCAGTGCAGTAGCTTTGGGTGGCAGGGAGATGCATGAAGTCCAGCTTTTGGACCTGTCGCACAAGCAGCACTAGTTTGACCTCGATCGCTTTGATGTTGAAATACATGTCACTGATTAGTTTCCCTTTTCCTTGGAGCTGCGCATTAAGGTGGTTCAATATTTCAGTCACATCAGTTAAAAACGCGAGGTCCCATTTCCATTCTGGCTTGTTCAGCTCTCGTACCGTTTCACCTTTAGACCGCAGGAAGGTGTTGATTTCGGGTAGCAGATCATAGAAACGGCGCAACACTCTGCCTTGGCTTAACCATCCGACTTCTGAATAGTACAGCACATCCTCGTAGGCAGACTCAAGCTCAGAGAGAAAGGGCTGGAACTGTCTGTGTTTCAACCCATGTTTTCGGATGTAGTTGACACAGTGCACAACCAACTTCATGACAGACGCCCACTTAAGAACTTTGCAGCATAGTGCTTGCTGGTGAATCAGACAGTGGACTTGTAGTGGGGGGGTGAGACCTTGTTCCTCAAATTCGCTGTTCAAGCGCTCTACTAGCCCCCTCGTTGTGCCAACCATACTAGGTGCGCCATCCAAAGTGATGCTGGCCAATTTAGACCAGTGTAGATCCAACTCTTCCATTGTTTTGCACACTTGGGCAAAAATATCCTCTCCTGTCGTAGTACCTTTGAGACTTTTTAGAGCTGCCAGCTCCTCAGACACTTCAAAGCTTGCGTTAACTCCACGAATAAAAATGAGCAGTTGTGCTGTGTCCTGCACGTCATTGCGCTCATCCATGGCCAAAGCAAAAAACTCGAATTCTGGCGCTTTCTTATTCAGCTGGTCATACACATTGTCCCCCAAATCTTGGATTCGCCTGGTTATAGTAGGTGCGGAGAGACTCACTGCGTTGAGCGCATCCTTCTTGTCGGGACACACCTCGGCCAAAGCAAGCAAGCATTTTTTAACAAAGTCCCCATCAATAAACTGCTTTCCGTGGGTAGCTAGCAGGTGAGCTACCTTTATAGCTAGCTCGGACAGCAGCCTGGTTGACCTGAGTTTGGCGAAGGAATACATTCTGTTGTGCAGCCAGACAGGCTTTCATCCTCTGAATCCTGTCTTCTCTTGCTTGCCCTCGCAAGCTAGCATACTCTCTGTGGCGGGTTTCGTGATGACGACGCAGATTATATTCTTTGAAAACCGCCACACTTTCTTTACATATAATACAGACTGCACGGTCCTTACACTGAACAAAAAAATTATTGTTGGTCCACTGTTCTTAAACTCTGCACTCTCTATCAACTTTTCGTTTAACGCTAGCCAATTTGCTGTCTGACATGTACAGTTCTGAGGTTACGATGGTAACCGAGTAGTTCTCTGCGCATGCGTTGTCTGTCACTGCTTGATCTCGAGCATGTCGGGTGACGAAAATACAGCAAATATAGTTCATTTTATAACTAAATATCAATTTTTAACTGAAAAAAATCCACAAAATACCAGATGCAGACATGTTATTATTTTCCATAAAGCAATAAAAAAAAAAAAGGCCATGACGACTTTTGGGGATTGCCGGTTCAAGTAGTGGGGGGCAGAGGGGTTGGAGGGCCAGTCGAAGGGGGGTGGCAGGCCTGACTCGGCCCGCGGGCCAAAGTTTGGTGACCCGTGATTTACATGTTCAGTCTAAGGAAAATCCTGCTCTGGTACACTGTTTTGGTCTGAAGAAAGGAGAACACTTTTTTTAATAAAAAAAAATAAAAAAACTTTTAATTTTGTAACTGGGTACCCACCAGATGTTCTACATGATCTTTTTGAAGGCATAATTACATTGGAATTGGCACTGTCTTAATGTGTTAATCCGCAAGCAGTATTTCACCTTGGCAGAACTTAACAAATCCATAATTCAATTTCCATAAAGATGGAATGACAAAACTAATCAGCCCCAACCAATCTTAACAAATTTTGCCTCTTGCAAAAGTATAGGTAGGAACGCACATAAAAACTGGACATTATTAAGATTATCATTCATTATTGATAGCACTGAATGATCCAGCATGACAAGTTCTCATGAGTTTAAATGAGATTAATGAGCTTGTAGTATCTCCTATTCATACTGAGGAAAGTATTTGCTACCTAGACACACTGATATCAGAACATCGCCACATGCTGTTGGACGCTTTCCCAGAGCAAACAATAACCCCAAAGCACAATATTTTGGAGCGTTATCCTAATAAGATCAGAGAGTTTGGTTATTTGGTTAGCCTCTGGACTATGGGCTTTGAGGCAAAACATAGCTTCTTTAAGTGTGTTGTTTGATACACACACAGCTTCGGAAATGTATGGATGTCACTTGCCTCAAAGCACCAAATGATGATGGCATAAAATTCACCGGCAAATGCTTAAACATCTGAAATGTGTCACTAAAATATTATCTCTTTCATTAGAACTACTTGATATGAAATACAGCAATCTTGAAGAAACCTTATCCAACACAAACCTCTGTGAACTTTACCAATGTAGTGATACACCATGTAACTAAGTATTCTTCTGGGATAGTTTTGCCTAATGGGTCAACTGGTGGTCTGCCTGATTTTGTTGAGATTTCACAGATTGTTATCGTACACAGCAATCTCAGTTTTATTATGAAATTAATTAACAGCTGGTATGATTAACATTTTAGGGCATTTGTGTTGGACCACTCTGGGATAATGACACTGCTTCAGCATAATGAACTTGATGACGCATATCCCATGACAGCATATTTTGTCGGAGGCAAACATGGTGACACTGAAACATCACACTGTTTGCCAGTGTTCAATGAAAGAAAAAAAACTACTTCATTCAGGTTTTCTTTCTATTTTGATCCAGGTGGATTGAAAGTTATTTTAGAACACAGGAGTGAAAAGCTTACATTATCCTCAGGAATACCCAGCACTGTGGAGCAGTTACACAACACTAAAGGATACATTTGGACTCATTGAGGATTTTACCCTGCATCACTTGCATGAGAACTTTAGTGATTACTTCACACTCCTTTCTACCAACCAGATTAAACACAAGGGGACAAAAAATGTTGTGGTCATTCCCTCAGCTTACATTTACTCAGACTGAAAACCAGACATGTGTAAGCAATTTGAATGACAGTTCAAGCTCTGCTACTGATACAAGGGCAGGTTAACAGACTAGTGACAAATCGTTGTCATCCCAAGACACTATTATACGATCCCCTCATGGAAGCACTCATAGGACATTATGGACAAATGAAATGATCTTTCCACATGTCTCTGTGGCAGTATTAAAGAATGACATGTACGGCTGCAAAGCATACCCTACAGGCTTTCAGATCGGTGAGGTGGCAGAGGTGTTCCAATTCCAGGACAAGAGCAGTTTTCAGAAGAGGTGATGAAGATTTACCTGCTGCGGAACCAAGATGGGTCAGTCAATGAACCTACTGATGTAGGGATTACGATTCAGGGCATCACTGTCCTTCGCAATCTTGGGGATTTTAGCAGAGCCTGCTGCTATTTGTTGGGATTAATCTATGTTTTTGATCTGAGATACCCCAAGAATCTCAAATACAGTTTTAAGGTCTTCCAAGAAGTACTGCTGGAGCTGGATTCTGGAAACCTTTCAAACAAGGTTCAGAGACTGAAAAATTTGCTGCGTCCCTAAATTGTTGACTACTGCAAAATGCTCCCATAATGTGAGATTTTTCTATTGGCAAGGTATACTTGTCCTGAAGGTAACCCGGTGGATTGTCTTAATGTTTACGCACAAGAGTTGGCTGATGAATTGTTTTCATGTTTACATTAGAAAATATAGATTTTTTTTTTTACCAGTATTTTGTGTTGTGTAATCAGAATCACTGTTCTTGGTACATATCTTCCATATGTAGAGTTGAAATTAGCCCATTACTCTCATAGCATGGACATTTTCACATACTCATTGGCAAGAATAAACCTCAGGTATAATGTCCAACATTTCTTAGTTATTAATTTCCATTTATGTTAAACATCCTCTGTAATATAGTAATATTTACCAGTCTTCATTACTGCTAAGGGGCTCATTAATATGTTAATATTCATAACTGTTTTGTACATTGACCTGCCAATTTAATAGGTACACTCGAACAATCTAATGCAGTTCAATACAACAGCTCTGCTATAAGCTCTTAACTCTTCAAAGTTGACCATGTTCAGAATTTTGGAAAATTGACAAAAATGTAAATTGCCAGTCAGTGTTATGTTTAAGGTGATAGTTAAATCACCAACTATTGCCTCAATGCTAAAACATTACATAATAAACACCTCTATGACGAGTACCAACAAGCCAGTCTTTGGTTTGTCCATTCTGCAATATTGTAGAAACATGGCGGAATCCGAGAAAGAGGACCCATGGCGTATGTACACATTCAATCTTGTCGTGTTTGTTGGCCATGCACTGGGTCAAACGGCACTGAGCTTTGGTTGGGAAAAGTTGCTTATCAACAGTTCTGTTCTCTCCTGACTTGTAACAAGAAATGCAATTTTTCACAAAACTCTTCCAGGTATCTGAGATTGCAGCATACTTGTTTGTTTCCAAGCGTAGTTTTCTTGTCTCTTTGTCGTCAAAACACAGGTGTCGCATAATGTCTCTGAAGTGGTTGCATGGCATGGTTTCTCAGGATAAGTCCACCCCATATGGATCAGACCAAAATTACTCCACAGCCATGCTCTTCCCACTGTATGCGCCGTAGAAATGAGTAACAGTATATTTGCTGATGTGCTGCAGCATCTGCACGTCACACAAACAAAGAAAACTGTTGAGGGCACTGCCAATGTGTCTTCTGGCTTGGGCTGTTGGGCCTGCACTCTCGTTGAGGATATTCTGTGGTTGTCTTCCTTTTCTCTCCAAATCTTGCTGTCCCTCCCTCCCTCCTGTTTCTACCCTCGTCATCATTACACCTCAATCATATGCACAGGTGTCTGGGTTTACTACACCCATTTAACCAAGGCTTATTGATCTTTTATTCATGTTATCGCCCATCAATCTCTAGATGTCCTTGCTATTTGTGAAAAGAAACTGTAAGAATAATTCATTGTTGCTTACATGAAAATATAGAAGTAATTTGTCAATTGTATTGATGTGGGCTATTATACCCACGCATATACACATGAATAAATCTTCTATGTTCAATCATTATATTTATGGCCCACAGTCAGCAAATTAATTTGGCCATTACATTGTTTGACATTTTATTAACAAATAATTTTTGCATTTCGGTTCGCAAATCATTATTTAGCATACTACATTTGATGAATTATCTTAGGAATTAGATTTTTCGGTGAAAATTCAAACATAACAGACAGGATGTTTGATATTTTATTTCTTTCATGTAATTAACATGTGATAACGTGATACATTAGTTGAACTGTTAGTAGCCTATATCATTTGGATGTTTGTAAATCATTTGTTTGTAATTTCATTGAAATTCAACCAAGCCTCTAATCCGTTTGTGAATATTGCTAATTTTTTCATTGACATCATTCATTCAGGGATTAGCTCCCGGGTACCATTAACGGCTGGTTTGGTACCATTAGCAGCTGCATGGGTTTAGCCGGATTAAGTAAGGAAAAGGGTGAAAAGAAACAAGGAAATAATCTCAATCGTTTTTGGTTTGGGGGTTTACAATTTTAACCACCGAACAATGTAATATACGCATATTCAAGGAGGGTGTAGCTTTCAAAATGGCAGTTTTATTTTAAATACAAACTCAAACGACAATTGGCATCAACCTTTGGCAGTTCTAGTGTTAAAGGTTTAAATCCATCCAAAGTTTTTGCATTTGTAAAAAATGCTCCCAGATCTACAGAGTAAGTTAACATTATTGTGGAAATTCCTAAACATGTAAAATGTGACTAAACTAAGAATAGATATCACAGTTTAAACTAAACCTTATATATATAGAGAGAGACATGCTATTTACCATTAAAGTGATTTTTAAATTATATTCAGTTGGATAAACCTTTCTTCAATTGAGGTATGATCTTTTTGTCAATATTTAGAACTCATAATCAATGATCATACAAGTTCACGTCAGTTCCAGGTATAGCCGGGATATCCACCATCTTTGATGCCTGATTGCATACGTGGGATTGTCCTTACTCTGCATGTGTGCAGAATGTCTCGTGTTCCAACCATCTGAACATCCTGTCTTTGTCTTTTGGTTTTTCGTCTTTTGGCTTTACTTCTACATTTTGCCAATGACCAGGGATTCCACTATACTGACACGCTCCTTGTTTTTTGTATGGGCTTTGTGTGTCTTTAGATGCTTTTCCAACATGTCTCCAGTTTCTCAACTTTTCAAGTCCTTTAGCCAACTTCAGTTCAGCTTTTTGTTCAATCAACACCCCATCACATTTCTCCTTCCTGGTTCTTTCAAGACTATCTTTGAGGAATCCATCATTCCATCAATATCTGAAACACTCCCTATGTTTACATCTGAAAGACTCATTCCTCTCTGGGATAATCTTTTTATACCCAATCATGTTACGGAAACCTGTTGCCAATTAACCTAATTAGTTGAGATGTTCAACCTGTGTTTTTTTTTGGTGCTGGCATCATGTATGTGGGCGTGTATTTTTCAAGACACATCATTTTGACATTTCATATTGTTGCTGTCCGATGAATACCACGTATCTCCAATGGTTTTTTTTCATGTATGGAAAGCAGGAATTCAACTTGACATACTGCGAGTTATCTTATGACTGTAGGACCAATTAAATCACATCAAAATACATTGTTTTTAAAACACGAATGTGCATTTGTTGGTATTTAAAAACATGCATCTCCATTGATATTTATTTTAATGAATTGTGTAATGCTGTATAATTACGACCAGCTGTGCAGTTTGCATAATGAAGCAACATGGCTCTAAACACAGAAGATAATAATAAGTAAAAGTAATATGAAACTGTTATAAAGCAACTGCTTGTTAGATTTTGGTTCCTGCACTTAGAACACTCTATTCCAGAGCAACATGTGGAGATTTTCATTGCCAAATAAATCCATATTTAGGAATACATTATAATCAATAGCAAGTATTAATGCTTGGTAATAAGGCTCTTAATGATAAACCTACTTCTAGATGAGCGTATGATAATAAATAGTGTTTCTGCTGGAATTTCTGGTAAGAGAAAAGTAACATGAAACTGTTAAATTAAGCAACTGCTGTTTTTATTTTGGTTGCTACGGGTAGACCATTCAACCAAAATCAAAGCATTCAGTAGGGTGCAATTCATCGGTTTTCCAGAAATGAGGATATTCTCATTCCTACATCAATCCATATTGCCTGAATATAGTATAATCAATAGCAAATATTTAATCCTCTGTAATTCACAAAAGAGAAGCAGAATGTTAAAATGCAAACTAGTTAATGTTCAGATCAGCTAATTGTAATCAATCAATTGTCATCCGCAAACTTCATGATGAGTGGAGGTGCAGCTGTTGGTGTACAGGGATAAGAGCAGAGGGGAAAGGATACCTTGAGGGGATCCAGAGCTGTTGGACCAGGAGTCGGAGACATGTCCATCCTCCGCTTAACGCGCTCCTGTCATACAGGAAGTCTGTGATCCACCTACAGGTTCAAGGTAGTCACTTTAAACATGCTATAAAAACTAAAATAGCATTTAAATAAGTTGAAGAGTATAGAATACTGAACAGAACATATAATCTTTTTTTTGTTTATAATACATAGCAGTGTACACAATAAAAGGATAGCTGGTTTCTGTACAGTTAGTTCATTATTCATAGCACCAAAAGGCCTTTCTTTTGACACATTAAGCAAATACCAGAAATATGTTTTGTACCTAATCATATCTAGTTATAACCAATTTAATCCTTACATATATTGTTCAGTACGTTCGGGTGAGTTGTCTTGAACTTAAAGGCTGTTCGACGCAAAGGTGCGTCAAAAAGCACACCCATTACATGTCTAGTTATATCTCCAGACTGATTAAACATAAAATCCTATGTTTTTCCCACATTGTAGGGGACGGTCTGCCACAAAGAATGACATGTTGATTGTGTTTTTCTGTAAAGTAGAAGCCTTCCAAATATTGACCACAAAAACATGGTATTTAAAGATTTCATAAAACTAAAACATTTTTCAGAAGTGGCACGTTTAGGCCCAGAATCAAATCTAATCTTGGATTTTTGTATTCCATCTTTTTGTAAAAAGTGTTCCATAAAACTGATATAGGGACCCCACATTGACAATTATGTTTGATATTTTACAGTTTTAAAAGAAGTCATTATGATTTTCAATTTATGTTATTTACATACAACAAACAACTTAGTTGTTGTGAACCCCTGGGGTTATGCAAATGTGATGTAAAACAGCCTACCCGTGGTATTATACCGTGTTTCTCAATAAAAACAACTACATGTCAACATACGTTTTTATATTCTCTTCACACATTTTCACAAATATACTCATGGAGACAATGTTATCTATTCATTCTTTTTTTTAGTTAAGGGTTGTAAGAATCCACAATATAAAAGAAATCATTCTACTATAAAGGATGACCTCCTGAGAGGTCAAAAGGTCAACATGGTGCCTGGTGGATTTTGAAATCCAAAGAAGGCCTTAGACCTATCAGGGTCATTCCATAATTTCCCCTTCCATTCTGTGAGAATATGCATAACATCATATTATTTCTCCAGAGAAACCTTGATGAATACAAGTACTTTTTATGATTTGCTGTTGAATAACTACTTTCTGTGTGAATACACACAAACACAGCGCTCTATGCAGATTCATGGCATACTTGGTTCTGTATTGCCATTCGGTCAAATATTTTTCCAGTGGCATTCTTTGCATATGATTAGTATATTTTAAATAGACAACCACTTGTTTTTTTTCTTCATACGATTTGACATACAAACTGTTGTAGAGAAAAACATTTACTTGCCTAACAATCTTAGGCAAGTAGATGGTAGCTGTATCTTTGCAGATTATACAGGTCCCCCTCCCCTCTGGTGGTACAGATAAAAAAGACAATTAGTTACTAATTGATACAGAACAAATAATTTGCATTGGTTACAAATGATTGACCAAAACAGATTTACAGTGATGAAATTATCATTGTTAATGAACTTTACATTTTGTTAATAACAAATATGCATCTAGTGTGGTAATGACACTTCTGCAGGGATAAGCGTTGCAGAATCATGGCTGTCCCTGGGATTCTCCTTCATACGTATTAGGTCATAAAATGGCTTGAACAGTAAGTGAATATTCAAAAGGAAATATGCATTAGAGATTAATGAAACATGTTCATTTGAAGAGTAAAGAGACAAAATACTGTTCAGTTCAATCATCAGAATTGCAAATGAAAAACGACTACTTGTTACAACACAATGTTTGTAGGTTCATAATGAAGGGCTAGTATTAAGGAGAGATGTGCCTGCTTACTGAATACAATTCAATTCCAAATGTAGGCAGTTGTCGGACATCATGGGTTCCATAGGCTTTCTGATTTCACATGAGCAATAAGGCACGTATGCAAAGTTTCAGAAGGTTTAGATCTATGGGGTGGAAATGCCATGATTATCAAAGAGGGCACTTTGAGGCGTGGCCTGTAACACCACATATGCTCTGATCTGGCCCATGCTTTCTGAGAAGAGTTAATGCAAGCTCTACTTTAAGGGGCCAAATTAGAAAACAATTTACCAAGGCATTTGGATTGAGGAAGCTACATTGGTCGAATTGAAGAAGACGTACAGTTCCTGCGAGCATAAGCTTTAGCCAAAATATGAGTGTCTAATAGCAGTCAAGTCTCCCATCTAATAGAAAACACTCAAGTTGGGTGTGATTTCTTGATGTTCATCCGTGTGTCAAAGAAAGGATAAGGCGCGTGTGTCAATTTGGGATGAACAGAGACATTTCTATGAGTTTTAGAGCTGAAGACCCTGCTTAGTCTTCTCTGTTGAGGAATGGGCGAAATTAGGGATTGGTGCCCTAATCAGAGAAAATGGTAGGGGCCTACGGGTCAATAACACCTTTCGCATGTAAACAACACCTTTGCTCCTGCTAGATCGTCCAGCAGCCGATACCTTCGGCTTCTTGTACACAAAAGCCTGGTCAGGCTCGGCCCTGTCAAACTGAACCTTAGGCCTGGCATGCATGGCCAGCATCTGCCCCCTCCTAAATGTTGGGTTTTCCATCTGGCATTCAAGTGGTAAAATACATATTGGAAAATGGTACAATTAACAATCACTCATGAGATTTCATAAGATGTACTGTGCTAGCCTGCATGACGCATAGCCTGCATGAGGTTTGCACATGGGTATTAACCCAATATCTACACATGTAAAACACAATTTGAGTTTTTAGTATAAAGTTCAATAGTTACAGATGTTAGAAAGCTATACTTTACTACTTTGCAACCACCCTAACCGCTAACAACAAGTTTATTAAGCTAACGTCAGCTTTGGGTCAATAACACATACCTTTCAAATGTAAACATTGCATACTGGTCAACAGTCTTCCCCCCACCAGCGGAGCAAAAGGAAACGGACCCGTATTGTCTGTTACCGGTCTTTTTCCTTTTTGGTTGTCTGAGCCTGGGACAAAGGTCCTCAGGCCTGGCAGTGGCCGGGAGATGATTGACGTTCTGGGTGCAGAGAGGGGCTCTGAAAGAACGCGTGTCATTAGAGAGCACTGAAGTGCACATATCCCCATATAGTTACAAACGTATAGCTATTATTTATTACCTGGAATCGGAATTAACCGGTTGAGATGAAACAACTCCAGAGACATTGAGCCGCGTGCGTAGCAAGACACTGGCCAATTACTCCGCCCTTGGTGATAGCGACAAACCTGGGTGTACAGAAGCGAATGATCATTAAGTAACAGTGACAGGCAGTACAGTAAGCCATAGACTGCATGACGTTAACACATAGTTATTAGCCCGTTATCTACAAATTTAGATAGAGATGTTAACCAGCCAAACTGATAACAACTAGCAACGCTAATTAAGCTAACGTCAACGTTGCTAACTACTAGCGACGCTAATTAAGCTAACGTAGTCCGCCTACATTCTCAACAAGTTGAAAAATGTCGTGGTCATTGTCCAAAGGTGTTTCGTTGAGTTCAAATGGTTAGATTGCAACGAGCTGTACAGTTAATTTGTAGAACATAATGAACAAAAGCTAATGCTAACTACGCTAATTATGCTTACCTCAATGTTACTACAATGCCTATAAAAAGTATTCTACCCCCTTGGATGTTTTACCCTTTTGTTGCTTTTATACATGAAATCATGGTCAACACAATTTGGCTTTTTTGACAGGAATTTGCCAAAACAATGTCATTAATATCAAAATAATAACAATTAATTAAAAATATATAAGGTAAAGTAGATGACTGCATAAATATTCACCACCTTCAGGTCAGTATTTAGTAGATGCACCTTTGGCTGCAATCACAGCACTGAGTCTGTGTGGATATGTCTCAATCAGGCTGGCACATCTGGACACTGCAATTTCGCTCCATTCTACCTTGAAAAACAGCTCAAGCTTTGTTGGGTTGCTTGAGGATTGGGTGTGAACAGCTCTTTTCAAGTCCAGCCATAAATTCTCGATTGGATTTCGATCTGGGCTTTGACTTGGCCACTCCAGAACATTCACCTTGTTGTCTTTGGACCATTTATTTGTAGCTTTTGCTCGATGCGTGGGGTCGTTGTCTTGCTGGAAAATGCATCTTCTCCCAAGATGTAGTTCTCTTGCAGACTGAGTCAGATTATCCTCCAGGATTTAGAGGGGATTCATGTTCCCCTCTACCTTTACAATCCTTCCAGGGCCTGCTGCTAAGAAGCATTCCCAGAGCGTGATGCTGCCAACACCATACTTCATGGTGGAGATGGTGATGTTTGGTGTTCAACAAACATAGCGTCGAGTCTGATGGCCAAAAAGCTAAATGTTTGTCACATCAGACCAAAAAACCTTCTTCCAATTGACCTTGGAATCTGCCACTTGCCTTTGGGTGTATTCCAGGTGAGATTTTATCATCTTTTTTTCAACAGTGGCTTTTTCTTTGACATACAGCTTTGACTGGTGAAGAACCCAGGCAACAGTTGTATGTACAGTGTCTCCCATCTGTGTCACTAAAGCTTATAACTCCTTCAGAGTGGTCGTAGGTGTCTTGGTGGCCTCCCCCAGTCTTCTTCATGCCCATTCACTCAGTTTGTGACGGCCAGCTCTAGACAGATTTGAACAAGTGCTATACTCCTTCCATTTCTTAATGATGGATATAACTGAACTCCGTGGGATGTCCAGTGAGTTGGAAATCTTTTTGTAGCCATCTCCTGACTTTTCAATTATCTTTTCTCTTAGTTGCTTCGAGTGTTCTTTTGTCTTCATGTTGCAATTGTAGTAGTAATGCTGATGAACCAGAGACTGGACCTCCTAGACACAGGTGTTTTTATACTGAAATCACTTGACACATGTCAAATGCACTCAGGTGATCTCCATTTCACTACTTGTGACACTGCTGGCATTAACTAGCTCTGTTGAATTAGGTCAGTCACTTTAAAGGGGGTGAATATTTATGCAAACACTTATTTTACACTACATATTTTAAATTAATTGACATTACTTTGTAAAAATCTGTTTTCACTTTGACATGAAAGAAGCTTTTTTTGCAAATTATTGTCAAAAAAGACTCATTATATTGACCATGATTTCATGTACATCCAAGGGGGGTGAATACCTTTTCTGGGCATTGTATGTCAATAAAAACGCAGATGGGAAACATATGGCATCGTAATTTGTTTTCACTTTGCAAATATAAGTAATCACACCTACTTTGCCTATAAAGAAAGACTTCAGTGTGCAGTTGCTCCCAGATTTTAAGGGTCACCATAGGCCAGAATAAAACACAAATCGGATCTAGGGCGCAACATCTAACACACTGTTAAAATTACACTTTGACCAATTGGTGGCACTAGAGTGGTGCAACAGGGCATGAAACTTGGTGAAAAGTATGAGGGGAGAATGTTCAGAGGACGTTTGGCATGAATTCATGAAAGAGTGTCTGGGTTGACATCATTTTTGGAGGAGGGACAATTGTGCAAAATTGAGGTGGTCCTGGGTTTGTTCAGATTATATTTTAAGTTAGTTGAAACCCTAACTAGAACATCCATCTAGACTAAAACATAACTAAAAAGTGTATTGTATGTACCAAGGTTCAAGCTATGCAGGATACAGCATGGTAAAAAAAGTACATCATATTCAAGAGGAAATTGAAAAAGCTTTTATTTTCTTGATTGTTTTTATTAATTAAATACACCGTACTGGAGCAAATGTCTCTGAAAATATCACAAATAGATTTCTCTTTCATTCTGCATTGATAGGGTTGGTGAAAGTTTGTACATTATTGACTATGAGCATATTTATTTTGTTTGGCTACGGGTTCAGGTGTGGGTAAAGACAAAACACATCTTGCCGGTGAACAAGTAAAAGCAGCAATTTGTCATTCTAGCGCCTCTGACCAAAACATTGGCCATCAATTTCCTGGTGACTTTAAATCACCATTGTTCATTAATTCTCAAAAGGTGATAGCTTGAACACTGCGTCAAACAACTGCTTTTAGCCATTGTTCGGAAGTGTTTCCCATCCTTTAGGCTGTGTCAGAATGTACTCTAGCCACGTTGGGACAAACACATTTACATGCATACATACATGGTAGTTTTACAAATACATTGTATTTTTGTTTTCCACAAAACAAAACACAGATAATCTTTAACCCAGTCTTCTTTTACATACCACCAAAATCAAAACATATTCCCTTTACAACACTTAAAATATAGAACAAGGAAATATGATTGTGTAAGGAAAGGAAGATAGAAAAAAGGAAACAAAAAGGAAAAGGAGACAGTTGTTCCCTTCCCCATACTTTTCTGTAGATTTTAAAAACAACTGTAACTTGAAGTTCTCTCTCATTATGTTTTTGTCCATACGTCCACAGATCCTCTTCCTTTCTTTATTATTTGTCCCTCCATTTCTGATCAAGTCTCCTTTTAGTCCAGGGTCAGAGACATGGAGTCCTCAAAAATGTATCTCAGGCGCATCACATGCGCACGGGTACCCATAAAGAGGAAGTATGGGTGGATGCAATGGTGGGTATTGTTCAGGGAGAAGTGGGGGTATTGTTTGATTGTAGTAGTTGACTTGGGGCTCAGGTGAGAGTCTAGGGCCAGGACAAAAATGGGGCCTGGGCCAGAAGGGTAGGATGGTGATCCAAAAAAGTCTTGGGTGACATGGGCGAGGGTACAAATGAAGGCACGCAACCTGCTTTCTTGCACACCTTTCTCCTAACACACCTGCAGAACAGGGGAATAAAATAGATGAAAAGTTGCAAAATATTAAGCCATGTTAAGCAATGTTGACAAAGGTCATAATCTTTCAGACCAGTAGTTGAACCAGCTGTTTGAAACAAACATACATGACTGCACCAACAAAGACAATGCTCACATATTCTGTCAGATTAATATAATAGCACAAATAGAATTGAAAACAGTGTAGCCAACATTTGTGTGTCTTTCTGTTAAAGATTCCAAATTATTTATGATTTCCGTAAAGCATGCGCTTCATTTAATTATCAGTGAGGCTTTTGTGAGCTATCTGCTGCCCTTTTCCTCTGCATTAATATGAAGTACATTTCTAAAGTGTATTTTCCTTATAATGTTAACAATGCATGAACAAACATAACCCAAAAACTATTAACTATGTTATTTATGAAGCCCTGAGACAAAGACAATTATAATGTCTGAGGAGCAATTTGAGGCTTTTTGCTTACACCAAAAGTAAGAACTTTTTTTTAATCTTCCAGTGGGCAATTCGCTTTCCCCTTCTTTCACAGAGAAGGCTTGATTCTCTTAGTAATTTTGAAGCCCCAATTTGGGGCTACTTAAAGTGCTGTAGTTTGCAGGGAGGGTCTACTTCATCTGGGTTCAGGTGCTGGATAAGAAATGTAATTTGTCTGTCCTAAACAAAGACATTAGAGGGAAGCCGGGAATCTAGTTAATAAATAAGAATTAAAGGTTCAGGCACCGATATTGCGGTGGAGCCCACCATCAACATAGACAAGACCAATTATGTTACCCTATAAATCAATAATAAAAACTACAGGCCAATAGACAGTCAGACTGATGCACATCCACATTGAAACAGATCTCAACATATTATTATTAGTATAGACACTTCTTAGAACAGCTGGAAGAGTTACAAACACTACTGTAGTTCTGACGAAGGAGGAAGAGGGAGGTGCGATTCATCAGAAAGTCTGACAGTACACCTGAGTGAATCATAGTAAAAGAAAATGACAGCAATAATCTGCATCCAATAACGTGGCTCAGCAAAATTATATAAGCATTTAATTGTACACACAAGGAGATGCACAATATCTTAAAATACTGTGGTAGTGTGCACGCATGTGTACTGTATGTGTGTTTAACAATTCCATGTCTTGCATGTAATAATTAAAAGCACTAGAGCCAATTTATATTAATAATTTAGATATTCTGGCTACAATTGAAGTTGTTGCATCAATAGAAAATGAGTCCTCATATTTACAACACAATGCGTTCTGAGAGAGGCATTACAGTGGATGGCTGAGCCTGAGGCTTAAACAAACACTTACAATTAAGGAAGATAATGCAAAGGCTTTCAATATGAATGTGAGGTGGTCTTAATGTTGATTTGTAAAAGTGACAAAGCCCTTAAATGTGTCGTGATGAAGAGAAGACGTAAAGATGGAGGGGGGGAGCAGGGCATTATGGAGTTCTCTTCTTCCTGCTTACTCTTTTTCTGTAGCTACACTCAAGGTGAAATACATGCTCCTTACCGTAACAATGTCACAATTTTTTCAGTATGATTCTTTCAGTATGAGTATGTATTAAGAACTAACCTCTTTCCTCCACTGAACACACTCAAATTCTTATTGTCTGTCATATACAGTAATAATGCACTAATAAAGCAATGGTATGAAAGTTTAGGGAACTTTAGTATTTTTTATCTGCCATGCCAGTATGTACTAATGTTTTTATATAACGTTAAACTAATATTATTATGTGTGGTGCAAAAGCGCAAAGTACATTGCATTAAACACCAGTGTAATTCCTCTTTTTATATATATATTTGGCCTGGTGAGGCCTGCACTTTCGCTTAGGTATAGCAAACTACGAAGCATACATGTTAATATATCAAATACACCATAAATGTATATCAAATACACCCCTGAAAATATTAATCATGTAATACCCTTTTAACATTGGATATTACATGACATTTATAAGTCATTTATAATGAAAGCATGCCTGATGCACTACCCTGGAAATTTGCAGGGAATGAAATGGTTTCTTTAGGAAATGAATGGAAGTCAATGGGGATTGAATGCAACTCTATGGAGAATGAATAGCGGACAATGGGGAATGAATGGGGTTTAATGGGATATCAATGGAAGTCTATGGGAAATGAAGAAGAGTCAAAGGGTAATGAATGGGGAGTCTATAGGGAACGAACAGAAGTCAAAGGAGAATCAATGACAATGGATAAAAAATAATCTGTGCCATGGTGGTCCTGAACGTAAATAATAATAATTGGATTATAGTCTTTAATTATTTTAAACTAATTATATTTTAAACTAATCTTTAATTAATATCACATGTCTCCAATCTTGTCATTGCTGTTTGGTATCAGTGTGCACCACACTGAACATTTGCCAGAAAAAAGGAGGCGATCAGAAAGAAAATAATAGACAAGCACGGTTAAGGTAGAGGCTACAAAACCACTTCCAAGCTGCTTGATTTTCCTGGGACAACAGTTGCAAATATTATTAAGAAGTTCAAGATCTACGGAAATGTAGCCAAGCTCCCTTGGCAAGAGGAAAATTTACCCCAGATTGAACAGAAGGATAAATGGTAGGAAAAAAACACGGATTACTGCTAAACACATACAAGCTGAACTTCATGGTACTTCAGTTTCAGATCGCACCATCCGTCACTTTTTGTTTGAAAGAAAAACATACAAAAGCCAGACTGGAATTTGCTAAAATGCATATTGACGAACCACAATCCTTCTGGGAGAATGTCCTTTGGACAGGTGAGTCAAAACTGGAGCTTTTTGGCAAGTCACATCAGCTCTGTTTGCAGACACAAAAATAAGCTACAGTGAAACACAGAGGAGGCTCGGTTATGTTCTGGGGCTGCTTTGCTGTGTCTGGCATAAACTGCCTTGAATCTGTGCAGGGCACAATGAAATCTCAAGACTACCAAGGTATTCTGAAGCGAAATGTATATCCCAGTGTCAAAAACCTCTGTCTCAGTCACAGGTCCTCCAACAGGATAACAACCCAAAACACACAGCTAAAACACCCAAGAATGGATAAAAACAAAACATTGAACAATTCTTAAGTGGCCTTCTATGAGTCCTGATTTGAATCCTATCAAATCTTTGGAAAAAGCTGAGACTTGCAGTCGGTAGAAGGCGCCTATCAAACTTGGAACAGCAGGTGCAGTTTGCGCAGGAAGAGTGGGCCAAGCTACTTGCAAAATCTCATTAAGAGCTACAAAAAACGTTTGATTGCAGTGATTATCTCTAAAGGTTGTAACAAAATATTAGGTTCCCATTATGATTGTCCATGCCACATTCACTTGTTTTATTATTTACAAAATTATGTTGAATACAAAATCAAAGCATTGACTGATTTCTATTAAATATAGAAAAAACAATGGTGTATGTACAGTGGGGAGAACAAGTATTTGACACACTGCCGATTTTGCAGGTTTTCATTCTTACAAAGCATGTAGAGGTCTGATGTGATGAGGTCTGAGGTGATGTTCTGGATTTTTGTTTTAGATTCCGTCTCTCACAGTTGAAGTGTATCTATGAACATATGATTACAGACCTCTACATGGTTTGTAAGTAGGAAAACCTGCAAAATCGGAAGTGTATCAAATACTTGTTCTACCCCCGTATATGGTTGGCTTAGACAGGACATTGTATAAACCAAATCCCAGCCAAACATATGCATATATAACTATATTAGGGCTGGAGGAGTTAACAAATGAATCTTTGCGATTAATTTGAAACGTTTAATGGGTTAAAATTATTTTACGCAATTAACGCAACACCTTTTTAGCGTGAATTACCACCTCATCATCCCCCGGTCCAGGCTATGTAACTTTGGGGGCAGGGCTTTCTCTAGGGCCACTCCAAAACTGTGGAACTCACTTCCGCAATCCATCCGTGACTCTGAATCTATTACCATCTTCATCCACCGCCTCAAGACTCATCTGTTCACGCAAGCCTTTCCCTAGCCCCTCCCCTTCCCCTCGTTCCATTGTCTCATCTAAGTCCTTTTTCTTTTCATTGTCTGTGTATTGTCTACTTGATTGTAAAGTGTCTTTGGGTCTTTAGAAAAGCGCTATATAAATTCAATGTATTATTATTATTGTAACGGTAAACTCCGTCCAACAATTTGGATCTTGGTGATGCCGCGTTCAGACGTGCTCCTTTATTGTCCACAAACAAAACACTTGCAAAATATGTCTTCTGTTGATGCAATATGTATTGGCTGTATCAATTATTTTGTCATGGTAAAGTACAAAGCATTACTCAAAGTGCATTCCAGGGTTTTTCTTGGATGCAAAACACGCCAATCTCCAGGTGTAATAATTCAAAGAAAACGAATTTGCACAATTCCAAAAACATTTAGCGTGCATTATTTCATCAACATAAATGGTGCCAACTTCCACCCACATAAAGGTGCGGTCAAAAACTGTTACCGCCATCACCAAGCACCATGTTCATTAATCCTACCGCTATTTACACCTGCCAAGGAAGGCGTGGCCAAAACATGTGGCAGAAAATGGGGGACAGCTATTGTGAGTTCGTGATGGATGTTCGGGTCTACTGAGTAGGATCTTGTTCATCAAAATTAAATATTTTTTCAAGTCCTTTCGTTTTTTTGTTTCTTCTTCCTCGGTGTCTAATGTTTAATAGCTAATACTGAATACGTCCACTATTGCAAACAATTAAAATATTCCGAATGTAGAACTCTTAAAGCATCTATTACATCTATAAATTAGTAGGCTTGCTACAAAAAAAACAAAAAGTTTGACTGGGTCTTCTGTAAAGTATACTGTAGCTCTATGGAATTGAGCAAATTGCAAAATCAATTGTTTGAAAAAAATTATTCAAACATGGTAAAAATGTATGCTTAACATTTCTGACGTCAGCATGTTTAGAACAAAAAGTTAACATGTAAGTATAAACACAAAGTTCACTGATGGTTCATATAGCTAGAACTGTGTGTAGTTTGTAAATTCCAAATATGCTTTCGACTAATTATACCCAAGAACATTACAATAGTGCTGTATCATTCCTATTTATTGCATTTTGAGCCCTTGCCGCCCCTTGCACTCAAACACTTACCAGGTGACGTCAATTAAGTCTGTGAGGGTTCAGGGTTTAGGGGGGGACATTGGGTTTGGGACCTTAAAGCTTTGTAGTTTATAACGTTGCACCCACACAGCAAAAATTTGAGATTTTAAGTTCGGGTTAAACATTTCAGAGTTGCGTTTCACTCCCAAAGTGTAGTTTTAACATTTTCTGAGTCAGTAGGTTAATTAATAGTTGATCATATCAACTCCGCAGAGATTTGGTTTAGCTCTGCCCAAGTTTTCACCCATTCAGTTAGAGGCAAGTAGAACCGAACAATTTTCCTCATGCAAGTTGCAGTTCTTCTACAAGGTAAGTGCAATTAACGCAAACTTACTGAAATTATTATAAATTGATGCTGTGATCTGCAGTATGTACAACTACAATGTAACATCTACAGAGAATACAGTGGGGCAAAAAAGTATTTAGTCAGCCACCAATTGTGCAAGTTCTCCCACTGAAAAAGATGACAGGCTTGTAATTTTCATCACATGTACACTTCAACTATGACAGACAAAATGAGAAAAGAAATCCAGGAAATCACATTGTAGGATTTTTTTATGAATTTAATTGCAAATTATGGTGGAAATAAGGATTTGGTCAATAACAAAAGTTTCTCAATACTTTGATCTGGAGACTGGCTAGGCCACTCCAGGACCCTGAAATGCTTCTTACGAAGCCACTCCTTCGTTGCCCGGGCGGTGTGTTTGGGATCATTGTCATGCTGAAAGACCCAGCCACGTTTCATCTTCAATGCCCAAGCTGATGGAAGGAGGTTTTTACTCAAAATCTCACGATACATGGCCCCATTCATTCTGTCCTTTACACGGATCAGTCGTCCTGGTCCCTTTGCAGAAAAACAGCCCCAAAGCATGGTGTTTCCACCCCCATGCTTCACAGTAGGTATGGTGTTTTTGGATGCAACTCAGCATTCTTTGTCCTCCAAACACGACGAGTTGAGTTTTTACCAAAAAGTTATATTTTGGTTTCATCTGACCATATGACATTCTCCCAATCTTCTTCTGGAACATCCAAAGGCCTGGACATGTACTGGCTTCAGCAGGGGGACATGTCTGTCACTGCAGGATTGGAGTCCCTGGCGGCGTAGTGTGTTACTGATGGTAGGCTTTGTTACTTTGGTCCCAGCGTGGTTCTGGGATTGTGATCTTGTGATCATTTTGACCCCACGGGGTGAGATCTTGCATGGAGCCCCAGATCGAGGGAGATTATCAGTGGTCTTGTATGTCTTCCATTTCCTAATAATTGCTCCCACAATTGCTTTCTTCACACCAAGCTGCTTACCTATTGCAGATTCAGTCTTCTTAGCCTGGTGCACGTCTACAATTTTGTTTCTGGTGTCCTTTGACAGCTCTTTGGTCTTGGCCATAGTAGAGTTTGGAGTGTGAATGTTTCAGGTTGTGGACAGGTGTCTTTTATACTGATAACAAGTTCAAACAGGTGCCATTAATACAGGTAACGAGTGGAGGACAGAGGAGCCTCTTAAAGGAGAAGTTACAGGTCTGTGAGAGCCAGAAATTGTCAGGGTTCCACCCTACCTGAATGTTTCTGGTCCGTTTGCGCCCTCTGGTGGCCTGTGAGCGATGTGCTCCTCCCAGTCACAAATCACACCGTCATCAAGCACCTGGCCACCTGCGCACACCTGTCCCTCATCACACTGATCGCTGTCCATACTTAGTCACCCGTTTCCCTTGGCCCAGTGTCAGTTCAAACTAAATACTCAGCTAGTGTTTTCACGGTCGGTATTAGTTTTTTGACTCCTGCGTTTCTACGTGTATATAAATATATATACATACATATATATACATCTGCACCTCAACTCCTTGGCGTTTACCACTACGGATCGGTACATCGATTCAGTTCAGGAGTTGCTCCCTCAGTCGTGCGTTTGGATCCTCACCACCGCCCTGTTCAGGCACAACCCTTACAGAAATCTTGCTTGTTTGTAGGTGACCAAATACTTATTTTCCACCATAATTTGCAAATAAATTCATAAAAAATCCTACAATGTGACTTTCTGGATTTCTTTTCTCATTTTGTCTGTCATAGTTGAAGTGTACATGTGATGAAAATTACAGGCCTTTCTCATCTTTTTCAGTGGGAGAACTTGCACAATTGGTGGCTGACTAAATACTTTTTTGCCCCACTGTATTCTCTGTAGATGTTTCATTGTAGTTGTACATACTGTAGATCACAGCATCAATTTATAATCATTTCAGTAAGTTTGAGTTAATTGCACTTACCTTGTAGAAGAACTGCAACTTGCATGAGGAAAATTGTTCGGTTCTACTCGCCTCTAACTGAATGGGTGAAAACTAAATACTTTTTTGCCCCACTGTATATGCTTTACCAAGCCTTGTTTTGTCAGGACTGAACAGCACATTTGGGTCATTCTCACAAAACCTATAATATACAATGATCTTTTCAAAAATAAAAGTCAGTTAAATAAAAAACTACAACATAATAATAATAAAGGTAGTGTTGTGCTCTTTCTTGTACAGTGTCTGATTTGGGGGTTTAATACATGGTGTAACAACGCAACACTGTTCACGTTCCTGTAAAAACTACAGTATTTTTTTAAATAAAGTTGTATTCGCTTATAAAGCATCACAAAGAAGAAAAGCTACAAGATGGAAGTTTCTTAAATTTTTCACACTTTAAAAAGAACTTTTAAACAAAAAGACAAAATTGATTCTCATTACCGCAACATGAAATATTACTTGTTTAAAAAAGCTTTGATAATCAATATTTGATAAATATAAAGGTGAATACGTTCCTAACATGATTTATGACAACGTTTTTGCTGAGTCATAACGGCCTCTCCATTGTTAGCTACACTGGGATGACTGTTGTCATCGATAATGAGAATTACTGTTACGGTAGTGATAATTTGCCCTTTTTTTTGTCAGTTATTGTTTTAGATTTCCTAATTATTTTAGGCAGGGGCCCCGCTAAGAACTTTGGGCCACATAAAGAGATTGCAATTTGGCCCCTCCCCACCATAGTAGGCCTGGAGGTTTTGACTAGAGTGCCACTCATAAGTGGCACAAATGCTAATTTTTACATGTCAAACTGATAGTGCCGTTTTCGCTGGGCATTGTAGTGTCTCCATCGCCACCTACATGTCTACCACTGAATTGAATAACATAAACTTGATGTTTTGCTGATTTGTATTGCAGGGAGACAGCAACTGCAAAAAAATAAAGCTGCAGCAAGTGCTAGATTAAAAAAGCATAAAGACAAAATTTACAGCAATCCAGAACTCTTGAAGGAATACAGGAGGAAGGAAAGAGAAATGTCAGAAGTCAGAAAAAGTTATTTAACAAGTTGTCATGTGTAGCTGTTATTATGTTAGTTTTGTTGAATTAAGTCCCATTGGCTGTTATTCTAGACTATAGAAAAAGATCTAAAGATGGACGTATTATGTTAATTTTATGTAATTAGTCAGACTACATTAGATTGTACAGTTACAATAGCTCTATTGTAGAGGCAAACTACATTCTGATGATATGTTACACTTTCAGATATCATAAAAGAATACTATATAGAATCGTGAAAAAAAATGAAAATCCGACAGGTGAACAACATAAAAAGGGAAAAAGAGGGTTTATCAGGCTTTGCAATTGTTTGGTTTCTGTTTTGTATTGTGTATAGCATTTTATTGACTGAAGTGAACTAAATGTATTCAGATCAATATTGGTGAAAATCTGTGATATTTGTTCTATGAAACATTCTTGTGTTTTGTTATAGTTCTGTAAATTGCATATTATATATTGTATTTTAACCAGAATTAAGTTAAGAACTGATGTTTTTTTTCATATTGTATTATGTATATATTTAATTTTGTTTTGTTACTTCACAATTGGAGTATGACTTCAAATATGTCAGGTTTCCATGAAATATCACAAAAACTGTTGTAGATCAAGGGGAGTGTTGCGGTAATGAGAGAAAATAGCAAAAATAACAATGAATTTAGGTTAAAAACGTTCCCACAAAGATTCACACATTATTAAATAGTCCTTAACAAAGTTTTCTGAAAAAATAGAATTAATGATTCGTTTTCTATCGTTTTGGGTGTTTAGGATAGTCGCGGTAATAAGATATTTTTCAAGCACATGTTCGGTAAAATGTGAATAAAAATGTTTTATATAGTCAATATATGTTTTGAGATTAATAATCAAAATTACCTAAGACCATGCTATCAATGTTTCAAAATACATGAACATTTTTATGTACTTTTCAAATGTTCATATTTGAAATATTTTAAACCAGGAAACCTGGGTGTTACTACATGGAGACAGAAAGTGAGCCATTACAAACGTAAAGTCTAAATGTTTAGACAAATTTTCACTGTGTGAACAAACTTGTCTTCATTATTAGCTATCACTAGGCTTGCTTGGCTAGCTACATGCTAGACCACAATTATATTTGAAATGTGTTAGCCACGTTTCCCGCAAACTTGTTATTAGCCAGTTTTCCAAAGAAATTTGTTATGCTTATTTAAGTATTTTAATCCACTTTCAGTTAGTTGGCAATGTCATAATTTTTGGGCTATTGTTTAAGTACTAAAGGAGTACCATACAACAAAAACCCCCAAAAAACAGATGACACAAGAATAAAAATGGTTAACATACCGGTGTGTGTTTCAGATTTTTGTTTGTTTGTGTCAAACAACTGCATGGCCATTGCCCTTAGATTACTAATTGAATATCTCCTCTTAGGCACCTCACCACTACAGTAATAATAGAAGAGTATACTCTTGAGATAGTGATGCTTTTCCCTTCCCTCAAGGATCCATATGCCAAGAAAGGCTATGTATTAGTCATTATTATTGTTTGCATGACACGTTGTGATGTTGCATGCTGTGACACTAAGCTCTGTGCATGACATTATAAATCTCAGAGATTTCTTATGAGCCAAGTATGACAACGCATTTCATTGTTTTCATTTTAGGAACACTTCTATGATGCTGCAAGCAACACATGATACATTTTTTGGCGTTGGAAAACAATCCAATGGAAGATTCGTCAAGAAACCGCACTGCCACAAAATAGCCCCATAGAATTTTCTCCAGGAGGCCCACATTTCCAAATGAATGTTAATGTTGAAAGGCAGCTTGATGGGGATGCCAAGAGGCCATGTCTTTGCTTAACCATACCAGACAATTCCAGGTGCTATAGACATGACATTTTCACCAGATGTTGGTAACAACCCAAGTAATCCATGTATACAAAGAAACCAAATCAAATAAGTACAGAAATTAAGTTATGTGTAATATTGTGAAATGACGCAAAGGTAAAAGTATTGAACACATGAAGAAAGGGAGGTGCAAAAAGGCATGGAAAGCCAAGACAATAGCTGAAATCTATCAGTAATTAAAAAGCCCCTTGTCAGTGCAAATTAATATCAGCTGGTTGAGTCCCAACGGATGGCCTACAAAAAGGTCTCATTGTCAAGGTGTCACACAAGACACATCTCATGACCAGGTGCTCCAAGCAAGATTTCTGACAGGAGTGAAATGAATAATCAGAAGAGTTGTCCAAGAGCCAAGGACTACTCGTAGAGAGCTTTTGGAAAAGCCAGTGAAATACTGGGGGACTATTGTGTGGTCAGATGAGAGGAAAATGTAACTGTTTGGACGCTATAATATACACCAAGGGGGAGGACACTGCACTGCACATCACCCTAAAAACACCATACTAACAATGAAGTTTTGAAATGGGAACATCATGGTGTGGGGCTGCTTTTCAGCAAATGGTACTGGCAAACTTCACATAGTTGAAGGAAGGATGAATGGGCAAAATTGCAGAGATATTCTTAACACATCTGCTGCCATCTACCAGGATGATGAAGATGAAACGAGGGTGGACATTTCAGCAAGACAATGATCCCAAACACACAGCCAAGGAAACTCAAATGGTTTCAAAGAAAGAAACAAAAGCTGCTACAATGGCCCAGCCAATCAGCTGACTTAAATCCTATTGAAAATCTATGGAAAGAACTGAAGATCAGGATTCATAGAAGAGGCCCACGGAAGCTTCAAGATTTGAAGACTGTTGTGTGGAAGAATGGGCAAAATCACACCTGAGCAATGCATGCGACTAGTTTCTCCATACAGGAGGTGTCTTGAAGCTTTAATTACCAACAAAGGCGTTTGTACAAAGTATTAAATAAATATAATTGTGTATAAGTGTGTTCAATACTTTTTCCCTGTGTCATTTCACATTATTACACAACTTTATTTCTTATTTGTTTTGGTTTCTTTGTATGTATGGATAACATGGGTTGGTTACCAACATCTGGTGAGAATTTCAACAGCCCCTTTGGAAATATATTTAGTGAGAAAAATGGTGACATGTTCAATACTTATTTCACCCACTGTATATATAATAGCCTTTTTCTTAGTTTGTCACATCGTACACTATATGCCTCAGGTAAATGTATTTATTGTTTAGGGAATTAAATGCTGCCAGTCACATGTTCCACACTCAAACCTGACACACAAAGCTTATTCACACATAACATACACACATGCATACTGAGCACAAACACTACTACTTTGACAAGTTAGACTTTTTAACTAATATTAATAACACTTTCAATGCTGAATCACTGTGAATTGTGCAATAGGCATGAAATACTTTTTATTTAATTTATTTAATTCTTACCCATTTTTTTTCCCTAATGTTTTGATTCGAGTTTAAAGGTTCTGATATGTGTCTTCCGCTAGAAGGAATGCACCCTCCGCGACTTACAGAAAAGAAAAACACAAACATCATATAGATGAATAAGCGTAGCCTATAATTATACTTAGACTATATCCTGTGAGTACTTGCTTTTCTTTACTAAGTCAATAATAGTTTTTCAAATGTATTTAGAAAACTTTTACTGACACAGGACAAACTGCACCTGGATATCACTATCTGGATACCTTTCAAGCTCACCTTCTGTTTCCTCCGACGTATCAGAAGAGACATATGTGTTGTTGTTTTTACTGTTTTAAGGTGATCCAATTGCATGCAGAATAACTTTTCTCTATGTTAATGAAACATTTATGTATAGGTTATAAGAAAATACACAGCAACATTATTTTACAGGGCTATACAAAAAAAGCTTTTATACTGCTACTAGTTGTTCCGATTAAGAAATGCTATAGAAGATATGATTTGGCAAACAATCTGGGTAATTAAAATCTATGAAATTGCGTTATTCCTGCTAACGTGATTGTCCTTGCACACTATTCATGATGTTTAAGCCGCTCAACCAGATGATGGTCATGACATCGCCAAAAGCTGAACAGTCCTTCACCCTTTAGTAATCAAGAAACAAAGTTGGCATTCTTTTAGGAATTTTTTAAGCCTGATGAAGACTTTGAATATACACATTTAAATTTACAGAAATGACCTGGGCATGGTTGAACATGCATTTAAGCTGGTGGACATATCAGGTCATACATACATGATGTACTATACAATATATGTCATGTATAAACTGATACCAATTTACACATGATTGCATCACTATTAAAACCAATGTAAAGTCCTTTATCTGTCCATGACACTGGGGGTTAACACCCCTACACACACAATAAGTGTCATGTGATATTTTGTGACCAAAATGCGTCCTCTGTGGACATCTGTTTGACGTCCCATCCAAAAGACAGCACCCTAGGCAGTGTAGTCCATGGCAAAACATACCTTCTGGTCGGGCAGTAATGGGTTAGTCTGCAGTGAACTCAAATGGCCATTGATGAGTGCTGTTGGTCTGTCGTGTTCACAGAACAGACTGCCATTGATGTAGTGGAACCGGTCACCTGGGACCAGCCGGTTCCGACAGGTAGAACATGTGAAACACTGTGGGGGAACAGAGAGAACATTTATACGATGTCCAGGGACTGAAAATATTTTTGGTAAACAACAAAAAGTAATTGAATATAAGCTCATTACACTTAAAAATTCTAATTAGTGAGATATAAATCATTATTTTCTAAACCGCTCTTAATACTCAGTAAACAATTTCTTAAGTTATTTCCAGCCCTAAACCATAAGGCACGCAAATCAGAGGTGACTAGATTAACATTGTTCAGCCTAACACGGTAGCTGAGTAAACCAATGTTCTTTTGACTGTCTACCTTTATCCTTTTATAAAAAGCTAAAAATGTTTAAATGAAACATAGGTTAGACCGCTACATCAGACTCTGACACATTTGTGACACTTGCTAGCTTTTTTCTTCAGATACTTCAGCTAACTTAGTAAAGATACTTCAGATCAACTTAGTAAAACAAATGGTAAATGAGCTGTACCAATTTATTAGAACTACTACATGTTTATAGTAGTATGTGTATAATGCTAGTATGTACCCTTTCTTTTATAGTGCTGTTACTATGTGGGGTCCAGGTTGTATTAATTAGGTACTAAATGGAAGTAAACAAGAAAACTTATAGAAATAGAAATGTTTGTCACTTGACTGCCTTAAAGAACATGACCTTTATACATTTATTTCATTTAGCAGACACTCTTTTTCAGAGCAACAGTGAATTTTTCATACATTTTTCATTTTTCTATTATCTAGTGGGAATCAAACCAACAACTCTGGTGTTACCAGTGCCATGCTCTTACTAAGTAAGCTAGACGGGGGACTGCAGGACCATGTTTAGGTGTATGAGGAGGATAGAATGATCACCTTGAGATGGTACACATTGCCTTGTGCCCTCATGACCAGTTCACTGGCTGGAATGGACTGACCACAAGCACTGCACGCCCCACTGTTTCCAAATAACCTTTAAGAGAAGAAAGGAAATATATAGCAAATACAACCATGAACATCAACTGTATATATCTCCGTACACTAAATACACATTTAACCATGTATAGAGATACAAATTCTTAAGGGAATAGTGGATTGAAAAGCTTCATTAAATCGGCATTCTCAATTTATATGTTGTATGTACTATTACAACCCCATTCATTCATCAGTGTTAATGTGTCCTTGACACAGATTGGCATCAGATCATATCATATAATTGTTAAAAGAAATTATTCAGATTTGTGGTCATGTTTTCCCTTGATTATTTATATTTTTTCCTCAAATAAATCACAATTATATTTCAAAAAGGCTGGCTTTAAATTACTTAAATCTTAAGGTTATGGAAATGGAAATTACGGTGGATGTCATTGTCCATGTAGGCAGAGACAGAGTGCCTTTGCCATTAGGACTCAGGTAGCATGTTTTGTCAGTAGTGCAGGTTCCATTAGAAACTTGCAGCTACTGGGGTTGATATTCAATGTGCATGGGTTAACCTTTTCAATCATGATGTCAACACTTCAGATTTGCTTCTGCTCATCTCTTTCATCCCTAACCTTCTCCTTCTCTCCCAACCTTTTTCTCTCTTTCCTTGTCTCTCTGCCTGTCAGTCTCTCTGTCTCTCTCTCCCTCTTTCTTCTTTTCTCTCTTGCCTCTTGATAATGAAATGCTTGCTCCAGCTTCCCTTCTATCTGCCTTCAGAGTCCACAATTTAGATTACTTCATCTCGTCGAGCAACAAACTGAATGAAATTTCGATTTGAGCAGAAAGTAATTTACTGGGATCTGGCCCCATTTGTCATCATATCTCACCGGGTGTTTGCTCTATCACTGCACTTTTTCTATGCAATCAAATAAGACCACAGCATTTGACATGCTCGGAAATGGGTGAGAGGGAGAAGTGCAGAGAGGCAGTGAGAGGAGGACAAAGTGAGTGATAGAGAGGAATGGTTACACACTGGTTTATGTGACTCAGAATTGAAACATGTTCAGCCTAAACTACAGATAAGGCATAAAGTGCTGCAGATGTCCTTTTAACAAATCCCTTGCATGACAAGATATACAAACAAGACATGTTACTGCTTCTGTAGGTCACAGTGGATAACCACAAAATTACTTAAATATTAATAAATAAAATAAGTTGGTTTCCATGTTTACTAACAGTTTTAAAGAGCTAGCTTAAAATAATATTGCAGAAAATAACAAATATTCTCACCAAGAGAAACATTTGAAATCAGGTGTATGACAAATCTATTGCTCATCTACAAACATTAAATAGTCATAATTAATCACACAATTAATGGATGATCTATACTATACCCATGTCTGAGAACTAGTTCAGCTGTCCACTCTCTGTCTGACTTTAGCCTGTGAAAGAGTTGTTAAATGTATTGACATGGCAATACAAAGAGTCAACTGTAAAGGGAGCCACTAAAATGATTTGCAATAGGAAGCTTGTCCTGGCATCGATTGGAAGGACTTACTCAAAACTCCATTTAAAAAACATATTAGCTGGAAAAGTGTTTTGACTGTCATTGCCTTAGCAAGGATTCATATGTCTTTTATTGGCCATGTACTACCATCAACTAAAAGCAGCAATAGAATCATTTGTATCTATTCACTAATTTCCTCTGACTGTTTGGATGTCTTTTTGGGGTAGTAAAAAAAAAAGCCAAGACTTTCTTTGGATTTTCTCCTCTTGCAATCCTCCTTCATTTTAATTTCATCCCCCAATGCCTGGGCCTCTACACATACCAGGTTAATTACCAGGCCAGTGGATGGTGGCAGTATTTGATTTAAAGGGCTGAAGGCTTTAGGTGCTCAATTAAGTTGCTATCAGTCTGGACTTGGACTCTAATGGTCTTTGTGTTCCATGAGCTCCTACATTCGGTTGGGGAAAAGGGGAGAGTAGTAGAGGTGAGGAGGGAGTAAGAGAGCCCCAGGTCGTTATAATTAAGGTTGGGATACTTTTTTAATTTGCGAACACACAATTGTTTTTAGGTCCTTCCCTCCAAATCAGTGGTTCAGAGATATCAACAGGTTCATTTGTTGGTTTTGAAGCTATTCGTCTGAACAATCAATCACAGTATTGGAGGATTGTTGGATGGTCAACAAACATGTGGGCAATGTGGTGATTTATTTGTGTTTCCCTCCCCTGTGTCTCCTGCCCCCCTCCCTTTCTTGGATCTGACTTAGAGATACTACAAGCAATGTATTTAATTAAAATATGATTTGGTGCTTTTGACTGTCTGTCTATAGTATGCAGTGACTATTGGATGTGATTTCTCTGCACACTGCACTGAGAGTGCAAGGTCAAATATAGCAATGCAGTGTTTTGTGTTGTTAGGCCGTTTGGCAAATGCAATGCCTCGTTTCGCTTGCTGAGGCTTTTAAAAGCGGCGGTAAAATAACCACACAACAATGATTTCTGCAACATAGTCCATTAAAAGAAATCTCTCTACATCGGCAGCCAAAGCACCTTAAAAGCACTACACTATATTGATACTTAAGCAGGGCTTTGCATAATGGAAAGAGCTACATTAGAGTGAGAGAGGTTGGGAGACTGTGAGAGAAGAGGAAACTGAGGAGGGGTGATGGTGTGTGTTCTAGGGGGGTATTAGCCAAATACTCTAGGCCATGTTGATGGTTAATTCAGAGTAACAGATCTGGTCCGTTGTGAATTGAAGTCCTTGAATTTATTCTGTTATCATGACAAATCAAGATAAACACTTTGCATAAATTGCACACGATTTAATTAATTTCTAAGATCCTGGATATTTAAATGGCCATAATAGTTCACATGCTCCCGTTGCTGTCACAGTGCTTGAGCGGGCAGACTTCAAAGTGATATTAAATAACTATTGGATTTACCTAGCAGCACATTCTATAGGAAAAGTGCAATTGAATTACCTAGCTTCTATTTAATTCAAGGGACAATATTCGCAAGGATCCAGACTGAACATAATTGTTACACTGTCTAATTTTAATTCTCTCTCTGCACTTAAACCAGGCTGACAAATAATACCACCTCTGGCTTAAACACAACATGATCTCAAAGACTCAAAGCTACCCACTCAATTTGAGGAAAGCTAAAGCAAAGCTAGTAGCTATATGGGTTTCATGAAGTTAAAGAAACATAACAGTTGCTATATAGAGCACTCAATTACTGTACTGGGCACTGTTTAAAAATAGTGCACTAGATTTTTAGGAGTTATACAGAGAGCCTTAAATGGGGCTTATCCTTAGTATTTGTGTTATCTCTCGGTCTACCCTGTTTGATGAATGGGAGATAAGAATCATCTTTGGTCATGTGTCCCACATTAAGCGTAATGTGATTCATTTTCAAATTTTTGTGTCATGATCAATCTGGGTGGTAGAGCAGTTTATGAACCAATTTTATTAACCTTTAAGAAAGGTTAGAGATCCCCATGAGTTATACTGCAAGGACAATTTAATAATATATTACAGAATGACAGTATCCTGTTAAAACAAACTATAATAAATAAGCAATTTGCCTTAATCATGAACTTCCTGCTTTTGTCCATCTCTCTCCCTCCTTCTCTCTGTCTCTCTATCTCTTTCCCCTCTTCACTCAAAAGCCAATTTGGTTAATTAAACGTTTTGTTTGCAATGTGGCTCACATTCATGGTGGGGAAACGTCATTGGGAGTTGAGCAGAGCAGAGCAGAGCTAGTGAGCGGATGGAAGCCAGAGAGCAGATCTCATTAGAGAAAACCCATCAGGACTAAAGCAAAATGGAGGGGGACTCTAATTAAAGCCTTTAATTATGTGGACTCACTGTCAGATGTTTTTTCTCTTCTCCTTTACTTTCCTTATCGCTTTTCAGATCACAGGCTAGTGTAGGGTAGGCCTAGGGTTCTGTCCAAAACGACACACTTTTCCCTACACATTGCAAAGTTCAAGGGCACTATAAGGAATAGTGTGCCATTTAAGATACAACTAGTGTTTTAGCTCCTCCATCTCTTCTATTCAACTTGTATTCATTACACAACAAGTGGAAAGGTATATCTGTGTTTACCTCCCTCACTTTGCTGTCCCTTCTTATTTTTATTATGTTTTAGTCCAATAAGTGTCCCATTCGATCATTGTTGATGAGCCGCTCAGTCGGGAGAGACACTGGCAGTCAATGGCTTAGTGTAGGCACACATACTTTGCTGCATGTAATGTACAAACTTTTAACTGAGATGCATAACCCTCAGTTAACAAGATGAGATGTTTTGAACTGTTTTATGGTATTTGTAGCACAAAGTGTTCTGCATCACCTTGCCAATAACTGGACACTACTGGAAAAGGTTTTAAAACAATTTGGTGTTTCAGGCTCTGTTTAGTGCAACATTAGACCATCCTGTTAAGGGTAGTTTCCTTCTGCTAAAGCACCTAAACACTATCATCTTCTTTCAAATTATATATCATTCAGAATCTGATACTTTCCTCTGGAAAGTTTGAATGTTTAGCATGTACAGTCATGTGAAAATATTAAGACACCCGATGAAATATTTAGTTATCTTTTAAGAATATGGACATATCAATATTTGAACTTCTTTGAAACAAAATCTATAGATAAAGGTGATGTTATAGAACCAAAAAACAATGACATTTTAACCTTGATTTCATTTATTAATGAATAGATTTACAAAGATGACATTTCCGATTGAGGAAAATGTTAGGACACCCTATGCCTTAATAGCTGGTATTGCCTCCTTTGGCTGAAATAACCTCAATAAGACATTTCCTATAACTGTCTACCAGTCACTGACATGACTGAAATAATTTTTGTGTGATGTTTGAGGGGTTTCTTGTATGCTCAGCACGTTTCAAATCACCCCACAGCATCTCAACAGGATTAAGATCCTGGTTGTGACTTGGCCATTCCTGAACTCGAATTTATTTTTGAGCCATTCCTCAGCCATTCCACTGTCCCAAAAATAATTTGCAAATGGAAAACAACTGCCAACATACCCAGGTTGGGCCATCCTAGCAAGTTCAGCCCAAGAGCAGACCGCAAGATGCTGAAAGAAGTCTTCTACAGGCAGCTCTTGACACAATTGATGTCAAAGTACATGCATCTACCATAAAAAAGAGACTGCACAAGTTTGATTTGTGTTGGAGGTGTGCAAGGAGGAAACCTTGCTTTAAAGAAAAAACATTTGGGCAAGACTAAAGTTTGTCAGAGAACCCTTAGACAAAAACCAGGACTTATGGAACAATGTGCTTTGGAAAGATGAATCCAAAATAGAACTGTTAGGGCACAGTAAAGACATGTGTGGTGCAAACTAAAGACAGCGTTTGAGCACAAAAACATTATACAAACTGTGAAGCATGGGGTGAAAATGTCATAGTTTGGGGCTGCTTTGCTGCAGCAGGGCCTGGTCAGCTCACTATCATAGAATCCAGTATGAATTCTTCATTGTATCAGAGGGCGTTTGAGGAACATTTAAGACCATCTGTCTGAAAATTTAGGCTGAAGTGGATGTGGACTATGCAACATGACAATTACCCAAAACATTCCAGTTGATCCACCAAGAAATGGCTCAAATGAAAGGAAAGGTTCTGGTATGGGCAAGTCAAAGCCTATATCTTAATCCTGTTGAGATGCTGTGGGGTGATTTATAACAGGCTGTGCATGCAAGAAACCTTTCAAACATCACACAGCTGAAAAACTTCTGCATGGTGGAGTGGGAAAAACATTCTCCCAGTAGGTGTCAGAGAATGTAACAGGAAATGTCTTATTGAGGTTAAGACCGCCAAAAGGGGACAATACTAGCTATTAGGGCAGGGGTGGCCAAACTACGGCCCGAGGGCCAAATGCGGCCCGCGAGGCTGTCCCATCCGGCCCACAGAATGCCCTTTTCTGGCCTCCAAATCAATTATGATTAACAAATGTGGCCCTCCATTTCATTTCAAAATCCTGTGTTGGCCCCCGAGCAAAAATATTTGCCCACCCCTGTATTAGGGCATATGGTGTCCTAACTTTTTCCTCAGTAGTAAATATAATCTTTGTAAATATTTTGTTAAATAAATAATATTGTGGTTAAAATGTCTTTGTTTTGGTTCAATTACATCATCTTCGTCTATAGACATCTTTATCTATAGATATTGATTGAAAGAATCAATATTTCAAGATGAAATATTGATATGTCCATATGTTTCATATGTCTAGTCCATTTTTCGTGGGGTGTCCGAATAATCTGATCATATGTATTTATGTGTCTGGCATTATTAAGTGCAAGTAGTCAATCAACCAGCACTAACTACAAGTTTTACAGCAAACCTGGCTGGATACTCTATTTGTCTTTACTATTAAACGTTTGAAATTGCCTTTTTATCATTGAAAATAATTATCCCTGGTTGTTATGAAAGCCATTTATCTTTATATAAATTATAACTTTTCCAACGCACAACACTTTGGTATAATAACAAATGCAAACACTCTATAGCAGGGTTCATCAACCTTGGCCCTCAAACCCAGTTCAACCCCATTTTTTTTTTGCAGCCCTCTAATCAGGGACTTATTTGGACCTCCAATTATCGATGAGGTAGAACCAAAAACCAGCAGAGTCCAGCCCTCATAGGGTAAGAGTTGATGATCCCTGCTCTATAGCCTGCAAACATGGTTCAAACTATAATTTGACATATTGGATGATATTTATTAACCAGCACAAAAAGTAAAAACAATCTGAAAGAAAATCCTACAATTAGTTAATTTAAAGGTTCCTTTTTTAAATTAAATTAACATATCTATGAAATTACCTACATTACTTTAGATACATACGATAGTTGTTTTTTGTCCTTTAGAATCCACATCCCTCAAAATAAGTATCTACAGTGTGGCTATATGGATGAATGAGTAAATTGACAATTACATTCCATCTAAATTAACGACCATACTGCCCAAGGGGATCTATTTCAACTTATTTATTTGCCACATCTTCTACTTCTCTGTCTTCTAGAGTTTCTAATCTGTTCAAATAATGCACTGACAATTTTTTGGGGTGGAATACTCCATAGGACATCACTCGTTTTGTGTTTTGATAATGCCTTTCATGAGCACTGAAACCTAAAAGAGTTATCAGACCACCCTCTAAAAAAAAACACCAGTGATCAAATAATCACTAAGGCTATGTGTGAATGCTTCTATTCCCTTTTTTTACACATTCTGCTTATCCTAACACTAATATTGGCTTTATATTTATCATTATATTATGCACCATTATAGTAATAAATAAAGTACACATACACATGGTCATGCAAGGGTGTAGGAGTGAGTTTCATATGGGGAGGGGGGCAATTTAAAATGTTTGCAGTGTTCTTATCATAGTGGGGAGACCAATTTACCCTGCTCCTACACCCTTGTGATCTTAAATAATATTTAAAATAAAAATAAAATAATTTATGGGTCAAATATAGCAAACATCCAATAACCAACATTTCTGTAAATATTTTATTTAAATGCAGTATGCACAGTACTTAACAGTACTTAATAAATTAAAAAAGACAACAATTTCCCAAAATGTAAAGATGTAAAATCATTGATAAGACTGAACTTTGTATCATACTGCGTTGCATCTCTAACCACTGAGAGGTTTGGCTCCACTTTTGTGAGTTCAAATTGTTGAATGATTAGCTTGACAAATACGATGATTCCACATTAGCAGAAAGAGAATGTCTGTCTTGTCATTACCAAGAGTTACGCTAGCTGGTTAATTGTCTCAAACACATTTTATAAATATTTGAAAATACCTTCTTACCAATTAAATTCAATACAAAGTTATGTCTAATACACCACCAAACACCATTTATGCATTTTCCATTTAGTCTCCAAACCAACACATATGCTGCACAGATTGAATTTGTCTTGTTCCCAGTCAACATGTCAGCAGACCTCTAGATAACAGGCTGCAGAGAATTGAATGAGGAGAGACTTTAAAGCCTGATGATAGTTCAAGTTGAGTTCCATTTTATGTCAATTACTTAGTTCATTTCGAATCTGGATTGACTGACACACATTTAATCTTCTAACTAGCAATGTGATACTTCACAGATATTTCACAGATACCATGGTTTACATGTTACATTAGATTTTCTTTTTTTTTTGCACACACTTTTCACATTTCTAGGGCCATCAAAACCAACAAGCATTAAAGCCTTATCGTGTAAGCATTATTACATTTATTGTCCTGGTGATTTGTTTTCAATGTGCACTGTTGCCCCAGAATAAAAATTCCATGACACACATTGTATATCAGAATTAACTCTTGTTAAAGTTCTGCCTGTACCATTGCAGGTACATTCTATCTAACTATCCGACTATTGATGATATAGTAAAATTCACAAATATAGAAAATGTTCTGAACAATCCTTGTCCATAGTTCATACAGAGCAATCGATCAATATTGGGTGAAAGTTTCATTGGTTGAAGGAATTGCTCACAGCTCACCCCATGCAGACTGGAATACATTTTACTTCATAAGAGAGAGAAACATTTATATTCCTGGTATGAGGCTGGACAACGCCAGAACATTTAGCAAAATTGAAATTCATTATTTACACATCTTCTAATGTGTGATCCATTGTGAATTAACCGGCACATGATTTCCCGCCAATAGAAAAACATGCTGTGCTACTTCATTAACTACAAGTTGATCTTAAGAATGCACTATAAGTTGTTCTGAATAAGAGCGTCTGTTAAATTACTAAAATGTAAATAACCGTAGAAGGCTCACACAAATACAAACTTATAGTCAGACACACAAACACAGCTGCTAACCCCAACCCGCTAACCTTATGTAGTCGTTTCGGCAGAGGATCATGCCGCTCTTGGTGTAACAGGAGGTGCCTATCTCCCCAAGCTGAGCCTGGCAGCAGGAGCATTTAAGGCATCGGCTGTGCCAATAGCTGTCCATAGCGTAGAGGAGGAAGCGGTCAGCAATCTTCCCCCCGCAGCCTGCACATCTCTTCCAAGACAGGGACCCTACTCCCACAGGAGGGGGCTGGCTGTTGCCTCCAGGGTTCACCATGGTCCCTAGAGAAGAAACAATAGATAAATTACAATGGATCTTCATAGAAGATAAAGTAATACAACTAACAATTATACACATCCCTTTGGAAGTTTTGGAAGTAAAGAGCTAAAAGACACAGAGTCGTTTCAGTAGTGAGTTTTTGGAAAGTTCAGAAAGAGAATTCCTATCATGAACATGTTCTTCTTTGTCAAAAACCGCATTACGACATGAAAGATGGCATACTCATTTACAGTTCTAAATGGACTTTTGTATAAGTGTAGACTCACATTTGGATTATTGTATTTGTATTGTTATTACATTTATTTGATTGACTTCATTGTTCACAAACATATGCCACACACCCACCACAACAGCTGCTATCATGTGAATCTTCGGTACTTCCATTGTGTTTCTATGTGGCTATACAAGTTATTTGTGTATAGTTGAACCAATGAGTTTAGAGTGAAATTTAGATTTTTGGTACACAGCAGAGCAGTGTTGTGACATGGAAATTTAAGTAGTGTTGAATTACACTATTGTCTCAGTCACATGACTAGCCACATGTAAACCACACCTAATCATCCTCAACCCGGCTGGATGAGAGAGCCAAGTAGCGTCTGAGGGTTGTAGTCTGTGAAAGCTCTAATCCACTGCTTTGTCTGTATCTCAAAAAGTGTTACTTTGAGACTTTCAACTGTCAGACTCTAAATACCTGTACCTACAGTTGAGTTAACCTATAAAACTCTATGGTCAGAAACAAATGGTCATTATCCAATTCGTTCGTATGTTATTTGCATGTCATGGTTAGTTGCAGAAGTGTTGCTAAAGTGGATTGCAGACTGTAATAACTGTGTTTATAAAAACACAAGGTCTTTTACCTGCATTTATTGTGTTAACTGGTTCTATTGTACAGAACAGAATAGCTACAACAAGTCATTTTTTAATCTGACCTTGATCTCTCTGACACTCTCCCCTTTCTCTTTTTTCCTCAATAGTTTTGTGGTCCATGTGTGATGTGATGATTGTGTTCGCTGATAACACCAAGGAACAGTAGAACAATTAGAGTAGAGCTGCAAGGGCTGCCTTATGTTGTGGTGTCCAAGTGCCTTTTGTATAGCACAATACTCCACCAAGCAATTCTTCACACTTGTCAAAGTTATTTTCTCTATGAGAAAAGTTGTCTGCCTTGTTATAGTAGATAGAGGACTGAGTGGACACAGAAGTGCTAATGATTGAGAAGCCATACAAGTTGTATGAGGTTTGCCTAGTAAGCACAGTACCAATCAATTTGTCAAGGATGTGCTTCAATGGGAGTCAATCTAGCGATAAGAGCTATTTTGGATTAATACATTATTGTCTGAGTGCAGTATTCAGACTATTGCTATCCTACAATATCCTGTATGATAATCTAGTTATGCAATGTAACACTTTTCAAGCAGATCAAAATGTAATATAGTTTAATTCTAATCCTTTACTTATTTTCAGCATAGACTTCATGGCGGGCTAACCCAAATCTTTGTTGAAAGGTAATTAGAGGGGAGTGAGCGAAAACGCAGCGCTGAGAATAGCATTCAGTATCCCCCATTAGCCGAGGTTCTTAGGGACAAGCAATACCTTCGTGCTGATTGAATCTAAAAGGGGATGAATCAAAATGCCGGTCAGGAAGTGGTTCCCAAGATGAATTATATGGGCTATCGTCAAGTTTCATTCCGAGTTGTAAAAGATAAAATATTTTAGGTTAGGTAGGTCGTGCGGGGACGCTTTTAACTGAAATTGGCTAACTCGAGTAATTACACGGACAGGCAATTTAGAAAGCAGTGAGATGGAGTCGGGAAAAATACAAAACAGATCAGGCCGCCCGGCTGCAGCCCAGGCTAAACAGACTCGATTCCTGTTCTGCCAATCTAAACGCTGCGTTTTAATGGAATGTCTAACTAAATAAAGGATACGTTGGATTACAAATATGACATCGAAAATAAGGCGTTATTGCCTGCGTCACTGTCGAGACTTAAAAAAAACGTGTATAGTAAGAAAACAAGAACGTAAGGTTATTTTTACTCTTGTTAGAACATAGACTTAAAATATGCAATGTTTACAAATATATTGACACTAGAATATAATACGAATTAATACCCTACTAGATGATTAATGTTATGTTAAATTAAAACAACCCGTATTCTGTTCATAATCGTATCTTTCACACGTAGCGTAAGCGATATATTAATTATTCTCGCGTAGCCTACAACAGACTAATTAATAATAATAAAGTGTCATGATGCGACACATATAGAACCATAATAACAACAATTAAACACACCCACCTCGTTTGTCCCTTTTGAGAGTAATGGTTGAATCGCTATGTCACGTAGATTTCCTTAAAATGTTATGGGCAACTAGGTATAGGGATATGCTTCAAGCTACGTTGTTCGACAAAATGAAGAGAACGAGTACGTTGCGGAAATTATCGTAATCAATTTGATCTCCAAATCAAACGACAAACGTGAGACTGTTCTGCAGAATCCTTGTAATCGCGATCCCAGTCCTCAGAAATAGGCTGCGGTGACTGACTACAGTAAAACGAAGTAAGGCAAATTGAGTTTAGATAGTATTTCCACTCGTGATGTCCCGTTTCGCCTTCTCTCTTGTTTTTCTTTAGTAATCAGAGGCCAGTCCAAGACAGGACTATCTGTTTTACGCATGCAATAATTTCCATGGAAGAGTCCGGGAGTGTGTGTATGTAGTACGCACAAAAATGTTCCATCAATCGTCTGCCGCCTCTCTCTTCTGCTCTATGAACACCGCTACACAGCTACCCAGACCCCAATGGTTGCCTGCTCTGCATGTGTCAGTGAAAGAATGAAAATCCCAAGTAAACCACCTCCAATTGGATGACGTACACCATTCTGCAGCCAATCTCCACGCGGTCAATTCAAGCGGCATAACAAACGCACCCAATCAGAAGAACGTGGAATTGACTTGTACACGGAGTAAAGGAAGAAGAATGCTGAAGGATGCGTCTTCTACACCACCGGTCGAGGGAGGTAGAGGCTCACTCTTGCTCTATGAACCGCAGCGTTACTGCCCCTAATGGAGCCATTAAGAGCTTAACAGTTGGCCCGTTTTATGGTTGTCTAATATCACAAAGAATCACAAACTACGCACACCATATCTGATTATAAGGCGTAGATCACATCTACAGCGTAAAACAAACAAACAAACTTTGGTGCAAGCATCATCTAGGCATGTTAATATTTAGTTTAAATTGCACCCTTTGCTATCACTTTCGCCTAAAGTTTTCATCATACAACTTGATGCATACGTTAGATAAATTCAACACATGCAACACAGAACGCGCTGCAAGGGAACGTTACTAGGCAAGCACAGTGTTAGAGTTGCAAATGTTGCAATGGAAATGCACCAAGACGCACCGATGATATAGGTAATATTTATAATATTACGGTAACAAGTTAGGTTAGTAATACAGTTAGTACAATGGAAACACCAGTGTATTAACATGGATTGTTTTCCTTGCATCTATACAGTGCGATACCTACATTTCCTCAGCTCTATCCTATATCTGAATAATTTGAGAAGATCGTTGACCTAGCTTAATAAGTCATTAAAAGTACATTTTTACCAACTGTCGGTTTTATGCACTACGGTCAAACTTGCATTCTAGCTCCATCTTGTGTAAATGAAAGTAACTGCACTGCATGCAATTAACAAAACCCCTTTATGTTTTGACCACCGTCATTAGTTTTCTTTCTCTCGTGATACATGATTATACATCGTATTCATTGTAAATTATAGGCGATAGTTATTCTTCTTTTTAATTCGAAATCTATAGCTATTGTCTTTTTAAGTAATTAATGGTGAATGTATTAATAATTAATAGCATTCCTAAAACATCACCCAGCACAGCCAAAATAGGTCTGGTCACCCCTTTGAGCCTGGTTCCTCTCTCTTCCTACAATCCGGCCCCCATAGGAAGTTTTTCCTTGCCACTGTGCTTCAACCCTGTTGTTTGCATGTTCAATGGGGTTTTAGGCTGGGTGTTTTGTAAAAGCACTTTGTGACAACTGCTGATAGGCTTTATAAGTACATTTGATTGATTAATAAGACCCAATGTTACTACACATTTATCGTTTAGTTGACTAGGATGAGGATTTGAGAAGATTGGTGCAACATCAGGCAGATGTTCCATCAGAAAATCGAGGTGATGATGCTCTACCACCTCTAGAGGGTTGTGTCCCATTTTCGTTGCATTCTGATCAAACCACCCGCTCACATACTAGAACAAATCAAATCAAGAGGTCTGAAAGGATTCTTTTTAACTAGGTTTTCATAAAAGCATAGGCAAGTTTTTTCTATTTTCTTCAGTCTCTTTAGCATTGTTTTTATCGCTTATTAAATGTTGAGGGTTGGATGCGGTGGTGCGTACTAAAATCTAACACAGTGGATGAAAATGGAACAATAAGGAGAAACACTATTTAAAAGTTTGAAGAGACTAGGGTTCACATTTGAAATAGCTTGGTCAAAAGTTCTAAGTAGAGAATGTGGTGCCATTTGTTCCAAACAGAAAGTGTGATGAAATATAAGCAACGTTCAACAAATGAAGTGGGTCTTCACTTCAGCAGAAATGAATTCATTCACTTTTTTGATGAAAAGATCATCACCATTAGAAAACAAATAACCGACTCTTCCAGCAGGCCTAGTTTTCAGACATTTACCGGTCCTAAAAATGCACAGTACTCCCCTGACCTGGTATCAATGGGGACACTTGAATTTTTTGA
>JACXGK010000556.1:0-80837 GCA_016801125.1 Novumbra hubbsi
GGCCACCCCTTTGAGCCTGGTGCCTCTCTAGGTTTCTTCCTACACTCCGGCCCCGTAGGGAGTTTTTCCTAGCCACCGTGCTTCAATCCTTTTGTTGCGTGCTCACTGGGGTTTTAGGCTGGGTGTTTTTGTAAAGGCACTTTGTGACAACTGCTGTTGTAAAAAGGGCTGTATAAATACATTTGATTGATTGATTGAACAACAGGGTTGAAGCACGGTGGCTAGGGTTGTAGGGAGAAACCTGGAGAGGAACCAGGCTCAAAAGGGATGGCCAGACCTCTTCTGGCTGTGCAAATACACACGTGTCTTGCATGGCAGCAATATTTGGGTAATTTATAGTACACATAAATTAAGTACACATATCAAAACAGTTACATCAGTAACCTTAAGTGTAGTAAATGAGAATCCCATATATATATATATATATATATATTTATATAGGAATCATTTAATATTCAGATAATACTTTATATAGCTTGACTTAAACAAACTGGTGAGATGTTCTGCTGAGACATCCCTCAAAAATGTAGTGTCTGCCCCTTGCAACAGGAGAAAAAGGCAGGGGCTTAACATTTAGTTGTGGTATATGTTGAATTTGACCTTACACTGTTGATGAATGGTGCAGCTCTAACACATGATGTATGAGCATGGAGTCTTCGATGTTGCTGGGAAACTGCACCCGGTGAAGTAATTAATCATATAACTTAAAACCCCATGTATTCTTTTTAATTAACAACACAATTCGTGGCCTTGCGTGTCTTTGGGGCAAAGGGTAAGGATATGACGAAAGTAGAGGTATTACTATGTGCATTGTTAACACACAATTCGTGTTTTACAGTTAAGCACTTAAGGATTTTCAAAGATGCAGCTACTTTTCTGTTTTGGAAGGGTCAATGTTTCAGCATATTGTCAATATTTGTTATCACAAAACATTTCTTCATATGGTTATATTGGGATTTTGTTCATCCCAATATACCCTGGTCAAGTGTTGTATATGGTGCTAACAGCGTCTCACAGCTTTATTCATTTTTTTATTAGCTATTCACACACAATACTATATTTTTATTATTTTTGTGGAATTAAATTAGATAACAAAAGGCTGCAATGGCATACTTGGATAGGAATTATCCTCCGCTGTAATAGCCATCTTAAATTACTTCAGGTGCAACCAATCACTTTCAAAATCCCACAACAAATGAAGTGGCCTCCACCTTTATGACTTTTATAGCCAAGACCAGTGTGCATGAATGCACATCGCAAGCACCACAGATCTGGCATGTATGGCAGAAAGCCTCATCGAGGCTTGTTTGAAGTATTAAAAAAACATCTAAGAGATTATCTAGCAATGTGGAAAGGGTGTTTGGTCTGAAATAACTAAGAAAAACAAAAAGAACAGGCCTACTGCAAACTGAGGCACAACACAACTTGCACAAACAATGATCTACCCAACAAACTGTTAACAGGACTGTTAACTTAAATAGGGTCCTCAATTAGAGGCAACGACATATAGCTGCCTCTAATTAGGGATAACTGAAAAGTGTACATAGAGGTGCCTAGAATTTACAAAGGATTCTATAGAAAAGTCTGCAATATTATAGACAAAATAGACGAGTTGGAGATTTATATAGGAACTGTACAACACTCCCTTAAGCGTTATTGCTTGAATAGATAATTAAACGGTTTATTCCTAAACAGTACTGGTTCAACGTGTGCAATGAAATAACTCATATTTTAAGATGTTAATAGATGCATCCGTATAAGGACTAAGTAAAAACGCTTCTCGGTTCTCAGAACTTTACTGCCAGTGGCTATGAATATATCAGAAGGCCAAAACACATTTGAAAATAAATGAATGCTGATATAGGTATATCATGACCTACTGGCCAGGACAGATCACTTACCTTCTTCATAACTCTTTTGGTCCATTAATATTTAACATGCACTTTCATGTGCTTAACATGAATTATATGCAGTCAAAGTGAAGTCAAATCTATTTTCTCATTCATAAAGCATTTAGTCATTCCTCTCATGGTCATTATCTCTGCCAATCTATAACTCTAACATCAAATTTATGAATGATAAATGTATGATAATAGTATTTTCTTATACAGGAAGAAGTTATGAAGCACTTGTAAACATGCTTCACAGAAAAGCCACATAATGTACATAGGAATTGTTAGAAAAACATTCCAATATATAATGGTGAAATCAATTTGATCAGCCGCAGTATGTAGGGTCCGACATATAAAGGTCATATACATTTTCTCACATTTCTCAAATCTTTTCTGGTTTCTGAAGGTCCACTCTTAAAGCATTCCTGTGATGCAGGTAGCATGCCTGACAATATATTTGCTTTGTCTTTTTGCAAACCACTGAGCTCGGTCAGCTCAGTGGTGTATACATATATATATATATATATATACATAGTTGGTTAAAAGATCTTAAAAATATAGAAGAGTTTTCTCTACAAAAATCTAAATGATCGGTGTGTACATTTTTCAAATCCAGTGTTCGATGTCTGTACCTATCATTAGAGTGAAACATGTAGTAGATCTTCATATCAGATGCATCAGTACATTTTGAAATTCTTTGTACCGTCTTGGTTGGCATAAATAATGCATCATAGACTCTTGTGGCAAAATGGAGAGGAGGTTATAAATATGAAGCATATGAGTTGTATTGACAAGGCCGAACCTCAGTGGCACCCCTCAACAGCCGAACAGAGGTTGTAGATGAAACACTAGACAAGTGTCCTTTATAGAGCCTGTCCCCCACAGAGGCCCAGCAGGGGCCAGGTTCATACACAGAGCAGGGATTTAAATTGGAGATACTGTGTCTGTTGAGATCAGAGTGCCCATTGATCTACATTGGGCTTTTTGCATAAAAAAAAAGCTTTCAGTATATTTTATAAATAAAGGTTTTCAGTATATTCAGCATTGGTACAATATTATTACCACAGTAAGATGCATATTATTATACATTAATATCTCAATGTTTCTGCCGTGGAAAGCAGCCTTCTCTATATCCAAAAAGACATTTTTGTACAAAGCCCATTCATTTGATGTTGTGTACAGTGTGTTTGACTATGTGGCTCTGAAAGTTGAGGTAAGTATAATACCATCCATGAATATCCCTGTCAGATATGTCAAACACCCTATTTTTTCCAAACGTATATTGTATTACCCCTGACCGGGATACTAACTCAGGAGACGGTGTCAGAAGTATAGAGCACGGGGTAGACTGTATTAACCTCAACACAGACAGCTGTTGCCCTCTGTCTATGCCTCAACCCTAACAGTAGACACATAAAATAGACACTTCCGCAAACTGTCTATGAACAGTAGGACTGTAACTAAATCGCAGGTTATTTTACAGATACACGGTTCTCTGTCACAAATGACTGGAGCCAAAAGAGGCCCACCAATACCTCAGATAAGCTGGCCAGGGGAACCCTAGACACACCCTTGCTGTCCAACAAGTCCCCCAGAGCAGCCATCTGATCGCGGGAGGTTCCACCCAGATAACAATAGCACTTAAAACAAAGCGCTTTACAAAGTATAGGTATATTAATTTTCAAGCAGTGAACTTCTGGAGCGGAACTGCTCGAGACATACTGAAGCCGTTTCCTGACCTACCACCAGGGCCGGCACCAGGTATAAGCAGCGTAAGCGGGCCCCCATCCCTCCCCGGGGACTGCTTTTGAGCCCCCACACCTGGGGCCAAATCATATGTTGCTGAGGGCCCCCAAAAGGCAGGGGCCGGCACTGCCCACCACTGCTGCTGCCTCCTGGTCCCGGTGTGAGAGGGCTGAGCCAAACATGGACCAAATAATGTGTTATAAAGCGGAGAAACCCCCACAAAACACTTTACTTATCAGAAGGGGACGAACAATTACCTGTGTCTGTGACTCTGAATGGATTTGTGACACTGGCCTACTCTTAACCCATACTCTGTTTTTCCCCTCAGCTTTTACAGAAACAGTGGAAATCACCCGTGTCCAATATTAATGTTGCAATCTGCAGAATTGCCCAACTGGACCAGTAACCCAACGGAGAATACAAAAAAACAAACTGATTGTTTTCATGTTATTTAAAAAAAAAGGGGTGGGTTAACTGACTTACGGTTCTCTGTAACCCCTGCATTTAGGCCATTATTTTTGCATCTATATTTACTGGAAAGTGTTACATTTTGTATGCTGTGCCTAGTTGATATTGGGAGAAGCTGTATAATTATGGCTTGTGGACTGTCATTGACTGCCACCCAGTGTTAAGCATGGGTAACTGCAGTGGTGCTTGTACAGGCCTATTTGTGTAGTTTCTTTTGTTGCTTTCAATCGTCATAATATTATGAGGGAAGAAAACCATTTAAATGCTTAAGATAGTTACTACACTAACACTAGACCTTTTCTAATGTTTGTTTTTCTTCATTTATACATAGTAATCGACTAAGGCCTAGGTTTCTTTCTGTTTTACCGAAATAACCAGATACATTTTAATATTTTTATTTCATATTACAATTAAACATGAAAATGGATAAATATCCCCAAATTATATTCAACAAATACAATACTAGAAATAAATACAATCTGAAATTATGTCATGGGGACCTTTTTCAGTTTGTTGTATTTCTGTATGGCATTTTGTGTGTGTGGACACATTGTATTCAATTCTGAACCCGCCCATGGTGTCTCAGGACTGGTCAGTATTTAAAGGGTGTCTGACAAGAAGTGTTTTTCCAGCAGATTTGCATGGTTGAATAGTTAGGAATGTTCTGTATGCCAAATTAATATAAAAACATAAACCAATGTCTGTCCCTTCAAGATTTGAGGGAGTTTCAGCCAAACCTATATAATAGACGGGGATTTGTGCAAAAAGCAACAGCAGTGATACATTCCAAGGCTGAATGACACACTAGAACGGAAGTTGAGGCATGCTATATACACTGTTCAAAATTAGGGGAACATGTATTAATCACAATAACACCAAGTACATTCAACTTCAGGGATATCAATCAGTCCAGTTAAGAAACATAAGCGCTTGTGAATGAATCCCTCTCATTCATAGTAAATGAAAGTGACAACAGGTTCACACTGAGCACATGTGACAGACATGAGTCTGGAGACACCATGGTGAACGACATACTCCCTGCAACTTAATCCAGCATGACTGGTTTAGTGATGGGTTATTGATGGTGTGGGGAAGCATATCCTTCGAGGGTTGACTGACCCTCATAGTCACAGACCTTTTGCTGGTGTAGTGGGCCCTGGGTTCCTCCTGGTGCAGGACATCACCCGGCCTCATGTGTCCAGAGTGTGTAGGCAATTCCTGCATGACGAAGGCATTGATGCCATTTCCTGGCCCTTACGTTCCCTAGACCTAAATCCACTAGAGAACCTCTGGGATGCTATGTACGGAATCAAGCAGTGCCACAGACAGTCCAGGAGTTTACTGGTGCCGTGTGCTATTTCTAGGAGGAGATCCCTCAGGACACCATCCGCCGTCTCATCAGGAGCATGCCCAGATGTTGTCAGGAGTGCACACAGGCACGTGGGGAGGACCTACACACTACAGAGTCACATAATGACTTGCCGTGAGTAATTCTAAGTTGGAACATCCTGGGAACTCTTTTAGATGTTGATGTTCAATATATTTTGGTAATTTAGACCCAATGTGTGATTTGTGTTCATTAAAATCTTTGGAGCAGTGTAAAAATAGGACAGAAGAGATCACCATAATCTTGCATGGGTATAATTGTTTTTTCGCAAAGCATAATTTCTATGGTGGCTTGAAATAAACATTAAAAAAATCAAGGGGGGTGCAAATTGTCAAATGATTCTGGTCTCCACAGGTATAGTAAAACCAGGATTAGATACACATACAGAACCAGTCAAAAGACTTTGGCCACACCAACGTATTCAAAAGTAGTACAAAAGTAACAGTAAAAGATAAAGTAATAACCTTGAATGAGTAGGTGTGTCCAAACTATTTAATGGTACTATAAGCACAAAGTCACACATTACTCACAAGAGTCTTTGCTGTGGACCACTGATTCTGATTAGGCAGGATAGATGTTGACATTTTCCCTCAGGCTATGAGCACTCGTACTCTGACAGAATTGAAGTGTTCTCTCAGGTCTTTTGTTGGGAAAGAGCTCTTTATGTGTTCAGTGAATGGGGTGAAAGCAAGGCCAAGACTGAATCAGGAACTGTAATTCCAATCGACAGCAGTAGGAATGTGCACATATGTCAACGTTAGCAGACACAGTTATCTTTTTAATGTCCAACTGCTGATTGAATGGATGAATGTAATTGGATAAATATAATGAATGTATTAATGATACCAACAACAGCATTAATCCACAATGTGTTAATGTTGTAAGTAACTTGCATGATCAGCAAAAGAAAAATACAATTTAGGATTCGTTTAAAACGTTGTAATATACAAAATTGCATTATAGTTTCTTGAAAATGTTCTTGTACTTTTCAAATCCCTAATACCAATTGTTTTTGTTTACTGTGCATATGAATAAACATGTTAAATTAAAAACCACATTCAGACACAAATAATACAGAAACCTTCACATTAGCCATGACTGGATCAGGACAGGCGAGTCCATTTCTCCGACTCTGTGTTTACGGCCAACACTATCCTGTTATCCTACATACCTGAAAGGTGCTCACCATCATTTTCCATGAAGTTGGAAGGATCATACTTGATTAAACTCCACCAGGGGTAGACAACTTGGACAAGCTGTTGTCCTGCTACAGCGGCCAAAGAAGATGTCAAACTTTATGGTGGCCTCTTTTTAAACTTTTTCAAATATCAATAAATAATTCAAATGTATTTATAAAGGCCTCTGTACATCATCAATTGTGACAAAGTGCTATTACAAAACATTCAGCCCTAAACCTAACATCAACAGTGTTGAAGCAAAGTGTCAATGTTACTAAACAAGTCAATCAGTCAGAATGCCCATTTTAAGTGGAGCAGTTATTGTGAATGGCAGTCTAGAGTCCAGCTAACATTCACTTTTTTTATTTATGTTTACGGTTTCAATTGCAGGAGAAAGACTGTTAGCTAACATTAGACAAACCTTTCGCACTGCTCTACAATTACTATTAGGTATGGTTCATTGTTTATCTGGCTTATAACGGTAACTCATAATTGTAGCAGGTCATGAATCTGTGTAGTAATACAAGGTAGGTAACAGCAAAGGCGAGTCGCTGAAGGTTATGCAGTTGGCTCCATGGAGAAAAAAAGAGCATTTGCAATGTTTCTTGGAACGCTCATTATATCACAAACACAGGCCCAATGCTGCCCCTCATCCCCAATTCTCTCAATATCAGTGTCTAATGTGGTTTCTATCAAATCATCCACCGACTATATCGTTGCTTATATTGGCTTATAGGCCCATAGGCAAAGCTACACAGAGTGAATACAAAGTGAGTAGTCATTAAAGCACTAGGCGACATCCTATATCTCTGTAAATTTACTTCCAAAGTGTTGCCGTTGCATGGAGTAGGCTATGTGCACTGCATTAAGCTACACACAAATCATCAGTGCATCATTGCCACTCATTTTCTGATTCTCAACCAATGGCTGGTTTGTGGGTTGGGAAGTCAGTGATTCAAATGCTTTTAAAAAATATATATAAAGACCTATTTGTGTGGGTAACTTGATGTTTAGGTTAAATCTCAGCACAAAGAGTATAAGTACGAAAGATCGCAACAATTGATTTCAATAAAAAAAAACATGAAACACTTCAGCAGTTCTAAACATCCCAACAAGCCCGGTTTAGAGTACTTTACTGAAGCCCAGGACTGATATTTCATTCCAGTCTATAAAATCTTGATTTGTTTCTGTTGGTAAGATAGTCATAAATGATGTTTGTTAATAGCACTTCAACCAGCAATTTCAAAACAATAGCAACATCTTTCCAGAAGATGGGGCCACATACTTGGTAGTGCATCCTGTGTTGGTTCATTTTTTCAACGTAAACTGTGCTGTTCCAAATAATAACAGATGGTGTGAGAATATATTACTGAGATGTCATAACCTAATCATACTCCAAGAAAATAAGGTAAAGACAGCCTGTAAGGTTAGGCTATATGTTGTCATGTAATCTCAGACAGTAATATTATTTAAATAGTTGATTTATTTTGCAACAAACTGCTTGTCATCAACATGCCAATGATTGTCTGTTGCTACTAGTCCGTCTGGTGATATCTGCATCTGAGGGATTGGGTTTGATGGATGCATGGTCATTTCAACACAGCAAGGTTTTGGCTATTTAAACAGCAATTTCATAAATCATCCTTTTTACGTCTCCCTTTCCAGCCATCTTCTCTTTCCTCTTCACCGTATTTCCCTCTCTTTTTTTTCTTTCAAATTACCCCATCAGCATAGCATCCTACCTGTCAAAATGTTGTGCCAACAGCATTAGCTGGGAATGGTATGACTAGAATATAACTGCCACTGTACCATCTGAAATGTGATGAACACATTTCACTCGGCCAGAAAACCACACACATTTCTTAGACTGCATTTCAAACCTTCAAAACGGCGATTGCATTATTCTCTAATTGTGTCCAAATGTAATTGAAAAAAAGCAGAAATGTGTTTGGTCATTAAGATGACTATTCAGAAGTTTCTTCTGCCTGTAATTATATCAAACCAGGCAGTGTGCCGACACCGTTGATGCACTCCCTTTGGATTTCAGTTTAATTTCCATTCCCTGAGGGAAACGTCTGTGTTCTATTTTAAAATTCTCATCACGTTTCGTATTCCCACTTCCAGAACAGAGCATCCTTTGTTTACCAGAAACGATAAGGTTATATCCACGTTGGTGATGTCTGTAGATGACATAATGATTTGACCCAAATGGCACCCCACTTTCTATAGTATAATATTTTAGACTTATTCAGAGACGAATAAAAAAGGTACTACATTCATTCAGTTACTTCAGATGGATTTAGCCTTGTGCCAAATGCAGGGGATTCATTATATAATATACTTTATAGTTGTTCATAATTGGGATTATGTTAGGGAAATTGCTGCTTTCAATTAGGCTCTCAATTACCTCTAGAATGTTGGAAGAATTTCAAAATGACAGCAGAACATGCTAATGGGTTTTAAATCGGATTTATTTCTAAGAAACATGCAATAAAGATAGTGAGGTTTCAATACTTCTTATTTTGAACAAATGCTTGGCTCCAGAAGGCTACCTTAGTACAGTAATAACAAGGCCTGTGGTCCTCTAGACAGATATAGTAGACTACAGTAGAAATATATAAATGTTGCAGTTTATCCCAACGTTGTTTGTTTATTTGCATATCATCAAACAAATTCATGTCATGTGTCCACATGTAATTTTTTAACCATATTGGAGGCTTAGAAAAAAAGATAATCTTTGGGTGTTGTAACCCTTTAGTTTAAGTGCTCATCTCGGAAGAGTTGTTGAGAGGTGTTTTTGAAGCACTCGTCCGATGGTATTTGTAAAACAAATTCCCACTGTGCTGAAAATAATCATAATACCATTCTGACAGGTAAACAGACAGTTTTGTGGTTTTAACTCTTAATCAAGGTTTTTGGAAAGTCTTTATTTACAAAAAAATTTAAGAACTTTATTGGCAAATGGTATCAAAAGACATACAGACACTCCCTCCCCTCACACACACACTGGGATAGAGTTCCAAGAAATATGAATCATTGATGGATTATTTTAAGGTTTTGTGATAAACTTCTATCCCATTTATTCATCTTTAACACATGCATTTAATTTGCTACTACCTTCAATAAATGTATTAATATTGTTGAATTCTGTATATTTCATATGGACACATCCCTGATGTGTCCTGTCCTGGTACAGATTCAGTCATCTGCTTTCCCACACCATGAAATCTGAAAGGTGGCGGGTGAATCACCAGACTATTTCTCATTGGGACACTTTGAGTATCTGTATCCTGACTGTGCAAGCTTGAGTCTTAGAAAATTGGCTTAGCCGTGTCATGTGGGTCTGTAGCGTTCATGAAGTGAACAGCACTGAGAAAGCACAGTCAAGTTAAGAGGGAGGGCTTTAGGCCTTAGGAGTCTTTAAAATGTGACAGACCAACCTCAAAGTTATCAATAATTGAAAATGTCTTTATACAGAAGATGTAAAAACCAATGACAATGTACAATGATAAATGGAGAAAATTGGCCTTGCCCATTAAACCGCCCAGAAAACAGCCCTCATGAAAAACAATTAACTGGACAATCCAAACAATTACACACCTTCCATGATGACTATTGCCTAGTCTTGGGCCACAGAAAGCCATGATAACTCACGGCTTATTCTGCTCCTCTCAGATGCAAAAACCCACTTCAAACTCCACACAGTACACATTGAGTTATATAGTGCGCTAATTCTGAACAGAGCACTATGGCCGTGGTCTAAATGAGTGTATATATTGGGAATCGGGTGTCCTTTTGGGTGCATCCATTGTGACAGGGATGCATCCATCCCTTCCCCCGAGGACCCTCCATACCTCAGGTGGTCAGCTTTCCCTGGCTGTCACATCCCATCCACGTGAATATACTTCACCTGAATTATTGATCACTGAGGCTTACAGTAGCTGCTATCTGCCCTTCTCTGAAACATGTTTCCCCTCTAGATTTCTTCAACCTGATGCATAAAATAAAATATCATGTATTTATATATATATATATATAATGTATTATGGTCAGTTGGGATGTGTTTTGAATACATTTAAACATTTCATTAAAATCTTCCTACCATCACATCTCAGCCGGTTTGTTGCCTATGAACATGTGGAGATTTTCCAAATAAGGTAACGACAATGTGACTCATTTTGCTAACATATACAGAAATTGCTAACATATTTTTGCGGCAAATCACAGATTTAGGCCAATCACTTGGTTAGTATGCAAGACAGCAGCTACTAGCGAGAAGTAGTCTAAAATGGGTAGTTAACTATGTACAATACAGTAACAGCCGTTGGACGATTGGCTAAGGAGCCGAGTTTGCTAGGTATATTTAGCTGTAATGCTATGACAGTAGATGCTACTTAATGCATTTCAAATCTATAACTGGCATGCTTAATCGCTGAGGTTGCATAATTCCAGAGCTACGCACATAACATCAGGCTAGTCCCTGCTATATGTCCTGGAGAAGACAAAATCTAATAAGAGAATTATCTGATTAACATGCTTCTCTCACAAACAAAGTTTGTTGCTGATAAATTAATCCCAGATCTGCATGTCACCAAACTTACTGAAGTAATTTAACGTTATTCATAACAGTCGTTTTGCATTGTTTTACTATGCATTATTCATTACACTCCGTATGTAGTCAAAATTATGTTTCCTTCTCATCAACCAAAACAAATCAACAATGTCAAGTAAATTAGGTGTTTGCCAAAAAACAGGATTTGCTATCCTCCACAAAAAATTGCTTACAAGATTACATACACAGCAGTGTTGAGGTATTCGGGAAAGGCTGGTTAAAAAGGCAGCGCTTGACTTTTTCAAATATCATTATTATTTAATTGGCATACATGAAACCAGTCACAATGTAATTTGATAAGCAGTCTCATCACAATGTCATCTTCCAAAGCTTTCTGCCTATGTCTTAGCGCACCTCTTTTAGGTGTGTCCTACAGAAAAAAAACCTTGAGTGCATGGAGATACATGAGATGAAACTTTCTCTGAGTTTTCCCTAATTATTTACTCTATAATAGGTCACACATTTTACACCGGGGCTGGGGGCGCTATAGCCACATCACAAATCTGCATAGCCCCAGTTCAGTCCCCTCAAGAAAATGAGAACTTCCTTATGACTCGTATAAGTCATAAGTTATAACTCTATAAGTCATGAAAATCAACTATTTCTTAGCTCCCCACGTATTGGTCAAGCTCCCCTTCTTAGCCCCAGGAGAGAGAACAAATCCTGGTGCCATGCCTGAGGATCAGCATCTTTTCAGTGTTAAAAATGTAAACTCTGCAAGAGTTAGATTATTTTCTAGACACAGCCAGCAAACATCAGTGTATGAAGTGTGTTAGAATGTAATTTTACTGACAGTTGCCCTTTACATCACATAGCCAGCACATCTTTGATCTTTGCTGGTTAGCAGGTTAGTAGTCCAGAAATTGGGGATATTTCATACAGTTGTAACTGATCATGTTTACCTCTTCAAAAATACCCAAAACAAACCGTCAAAGATCTCAGAGAAGGCATTACATTTTTTCTATTATACGTGTATGTTTTTTAGTCATGTTTTATTGATTTAGTCTTTTTAGTCATTTGCATGGTCTTCTGATTCTATTTCTTCACTTTGGGAAAAGAATGGTCTTTAAGCAGCTCAGGCAGGGGTAGGTCTGGAGGTTGTGGACAGAAGGCAAATGCAAATAACGTTTTTTGGAGGAGCTTGTTTAAATCACTAGAATAAAATCAAACACACAAACATGAACCACAAATTAATTAGTTTTATTTTAATGGTATGGTATATTTTCACAACCCCTAATACAATAACAAAACAGAGAATGTTTTGTTTATTATCAGTACATTTTCTATTGCCTGTGAACAATACAGAAGACCAAATAACCAGACTTCCTTCTAGAAAGACGTTTCGCGTTGAAATAAATAATAATAATATAAAGCAGGTGCATTAATGTAATATGATTGACTTCCCTTTTGTTATCACTAATCACTGTCATAGTATAATAATAGGATTTATCATAATTCATCATCACAACCAATTAATTAGTATAAAGATTTCAAATTGCCTTACCCTCTACATTCAGACACTAGGTTTCTGTTCATATTCACCTGGTAGACTTGCAGTGTTGCACAACCTCCATGTGCTCAAAAATGGATACCCGGACTGCTGTTAGGTACCAGGATGGAATTCTCAGAATCATCATAAGACCTTAGCTGGAGCAGTGGGCCCTAGGTTCCTCCTGTTGCAAGACAATGCCCGCCCTTAGTGTGGCCAGAGTGTGTAGGCAGTTCTTTGATGACAAAGGCATTGATGCCATTGTCTGGCCCTCACATTCCCCTGACCTGAATCCGATGCAAAACCTCTGGGACGCTATGTATTGGTGCATCCAATAGTGCCAAGTAGCGCCTCACCCTGTCTAGGATATCTCTGATGCCCTGATCCAGGTTATTCCCCCAGGACACCATCCGATGTCTCATCAGGAGTATGCCCAGACATTGTTGGGAGTGCATACAAATACATGATGAGATGTTGTGATAAAATTCCCTCTAGTTGGAACAGTTCGGGATTTTAATTGTTTACTTTAATGTATGGTGTTCGAATTAAGCTCTTAAGTGTTTGGTTTCCATTGCCAGTTGTTCTAAACAAATTTATTTTAAAGTTATTCATTTATTTCTTGTTGTGTTTCTTTCATTTTGCTTGACAGCGTATTTAGATATAACTTTGATCCTAAACCTAATCTAAGCCAAAAGGTCTTTGTGGGAACTTGTGAAATACACCAAAAATATTGGTATTGACTAATGGCAGCTCCACCAATTAGGGATCAGTACCTCTTGCTGCTCTGTATTATGTGAGCTTCCCCTGAAATCCAAAGGAGTGTGCAGACGAGTAACACAATTTTCATTCAAAACCTGACCTAAAAGGCAGCCGTGTGTCACCACCAGCGCAACCAGACAATCTTGGTGTATAATCAGGTAAAGAGAGAGAAACTAGACCAGACACTCTTGGTGTATAATCAGTTTAAAGAGAGTGATAATAGACCAGACACACTTTGTGTATAATCAGGTGAAGAGAGAGAGGCTGGACCAGACACTCTTGGTGTATAATCAGGTCAAGAGAGAGAGGCAGGACAAGACACTCTTGGTGTATAATCAGGTGAAGAGAGAGAGGCTGGACAAGACACTCTTGGTCTATAATCAGGTGAAGAGAGAGAGGCTGGACCAGACACTCTTGGTGTATAATCAGGTCAAGAGAGAGAGGCAGGACAAGACACTCTTGGTGTATAATCAGTTGAAGAGAGAGAGGCTGGACAAGACACTCTTGGTGTATAATCAGGTGAAGAGAGAGAGGCTGGACAAGACACTCTTGGTGTATAATCAGGTGAAGAGAGAGAGGCTGGACGAGACACTCTTAGTGTATAATCAGGTGGAGAGAGAGAAGCTGGACCAGACACTCTTGGTGTATAATCAGGTGGAGAGAAGCTGGACCAGACACTCTTGGTGTATAATCAGGTGAAGAGAGAGAGGCTGGACCAGACACTCTTGGTGTATAATCAGGTGGAGAGAAGCTGGACCAGACACTCTTAGTGTATAAACAGGTGGAGAGAAAGAAGCTGGACTTACCACTGGGTAAACACGCTCGTTTTAGATTGTGCCTGTACAAGTCAGAATCACAATAAACAAGTCACTACTCAGTACTGAGAGAGCTTGACTGGTCTTTGGAAATCCCACCTGTAACGACATATATACATGCACATGTACAAGGGCGGGACAAAATAAAAGAACGATTTGTTCCAACTTGCGATTGTATTTTTCAGGAAACTAGTGGTTTGCATCATCATCAACTGAAGCATTTGTAGTTCTGGGCTGAAGTCATCCGCAGATGGTAGCGGCAGACACAACCACACCTACCTCACGGAGAGTGTTCTTCATTATGTAACACATTCTACTTTCATCCACTCTAGAGGTCATTCCTTGGTTTATCATGCTGATTATGATAGCGGATCTCACCAGTGCTGTCCCATCTGATGTAACTGGTAAGCCTATAGGCTGTGGAATCAATCCTGTGTTTCTTTATTGAGACATGTTTCTATCACAAACCCATTTTAGTATACTTATTATTTGCAGTGGATTACCTTTGCTCATAACCCAACAAAAGCATCTAAAAAAGTTTTGTAGATGATTAGTTTTATGTTATTCAGATGATGCCAAAAAACAGATTACAGTGCCATTCATCTGCTAAATATTATCGAACTGCTATTATTCAACATTCTTTTGAAATTATGTGTCACTTTAAATTGCATGGAGGCCAAGGGTTAAATTATGCACACTCTAAAAAATATTAATAGTGCTTTGTTATGGAATTTTTATTAATAAAATAAGTATAAAAAAATATAAATATAAAACAATATGACTTGGCATTCAATCAACATTAATTATTCAGTTTGCGACAGTTACTCTACAACGTATACGTCCTTATTACATTGTACACCTACTGAATATCATCCTTGTTACATTGTACACCTACAGTATATGATGAAATGAATCCACGGTTTGACAAATTAACCTTACTAACCTTTCACATTGCTTGTCAAACAAAGATAACAAATAGGATATAGCATGTCCATAATGGAAAAAAAACAGCGCATACATGTATCTAGTTGAAATTTACTTTGCTTTTTTATGTCTTTTTTTTTCTCCAAATAAACATTGATAGTATACAAGACTACTATCTTGCTCCTCTGTTACAAAACACATTGTCCACACCATTGTTCACAAAATGTCCTAAAATTCCAAGGCATCTTTAATGAGTATGACCAAAAACAGTAAGATTTTAAGAAGGTTCACCACCAGTAGTGAGTTTTTTCAAGTCTTGACTTCTACTTGCCCATCCAGATGAAAGGAAAGAGTGTGAGAGTGAATATCTAGACATGTGGCTGATTCCAACCTGTAGTTTAGGTATAACTGTGATCTAGGTTTCCCTCTCTATATCCTTCTCTATATACATGTCTGCTAGTTTCTTGAAAGGTGGTCCCCAGTTGCTGAGGTAATCGTACTCCTGGTCCCCCTCAGTAGCTCCAGACTCCAGGGAGCTCAGGGACTCAGCTAACGAGCCACTTCCCTCATAGGCATAGGTGGCCAGCGAGTCGTAAGGGGGTGCTGTGGGGTCTGTGTCATTCTCATGGAGCCGTCCGTGGATGAAGTCTCTGACGTCGGCGTTATCCTTTATGGGTGACGTCCTCCGGAAGGGAAAGAGCATCTCTGGGATGATGTCCCTGCGCAGTTTGTTAGCTTCCATCACCTCTGGGTTGCGCAGCGTGCCGATATCAAAGGCCTGGGTGTCCTCCTCTCCGCCTCCCTCGTCGTTGTAGCTGACGACGTTGTCTCTCACATCCTCTTTGGAGATGATCAGAGGCTCCTTCTTCCGCTGCTGCCTCCTCAGGGCCGCGAAGAGCACCACGATCACTGAGGAGACACGGAAAGAGAAAGGAGAGATTGGAGAGGATAGGACATGTGCCTAAACATGTGTCATGCCGTAAGGAGACTCAGGAATGCACGGAGGAGAGAAAGACGCTTTTGCTATCAGTGATAAATTCAACCGCATTGCCGCGGGCGCTCACCTCCCTCATTAAAGATTCAGCAGGAAAAAAAATGTATTTCTCTTTTGCCCTTAATGTCACATTCACTGTAGGGACGTTGTAGCACTTGAAAGGGAGCTTTCCTCCCTCCTCTCTCATATCAAACTACCCGTACACATACAAGACTGAATGCAACTTATCCTATTTTCATTCCTCCAGAAGACATTCGTTCAAAAAAATGGCTGATGTGTGCAGGAACTTGGATCGAGGCGTTCTACGAGAGCTTGTGTTGTTTGTTGGAGTGCACCTCATTGCTTATTCGGAAAAGCAGTAAATAGAACCATGGAAGGAGCCTCTCGTTGGGGCTTCCTGACGTAGCCAGCCAGTTTAACTCTTTGCTCTTCTTAATTATCCTCCCCTGTTGCTTCTCATCTTTCTAGCATTCGCCAGGTGCTTCAGTTCTCTACCTGCCTCCCACCTAGGTGTTAATTATAAGTCCCTCTCTGCAAGAGGGGCCTGTTACCAGGCCTTTCAGCATGACCCATGCTGCGGTTCTGGTTGGATCCGGGTGGCATGGAGCAGTGTGTTGCATTGTGCAAGAGGAAGAGGATGGCAAATTGTTCCATCTCAGTGCCTACTGCCTGCCGGCCTGTCTTTTGGAAGCATAGTAGAGGTGAATTAGGCAGACTGTCAGAGGAGTTCAAGCGAGAAAACCATTGGATAATGAGCAGATGTCATGATATTTTGCTCAAGAGGCTAGCATGGGGTACAACCTTAGCACTTCCAATCTGCGTGAGCCAAAATCCAGTAGAGAGAACTCCAGTATAGTTATCCTTACTGACAGACATACACTTTAAGGGTGACTGTAGGAAGGAAAGGATGTGCGGTGGAAAATATGTGAATACTCAATTTGCTACCGAGTAATCAGTGTCTAGGCGAGGACACGAGCAGTATACAGCAGTCAGGCTGAGATCATATAGCGGGTGTTTTTGAAAGGAAAAGAGCCCACACATATATAACCTGGGTCTCTGCAGAGAAGGAATAGTACAATCAATTAGGCACAATAGAAAGAAATAAGGAACAATACACTTAGTTAGTCTTCGCAGGAAGCCTAACAGGCCAGTATCAATGTCGACAATGTCCATGTCCTCTGGATTTTCTTCAATGTTTTTTACACGCGGAATAAAACTGGTGAAATGCCAAAGAACAAGTATTTTCTAAAGCAAATGCTTTGTAAAGTTAAAGACCTCTGCTAGCCTGTCGTCAGGGTGAAGTGAAGCCAGGCAGAGATCATCAATCTTTTTAAATCAAGTTGTCTCAAAGTGCTTTTACAGATACCCAGCCGGAAACCCTAAAGAGCAAGCAACAACTGAGTTGCAAAGCTAGGAAAAACTCCAGTAGGTCGGATCTTCTCTGTCTGTGCCATTCTATTGGTCAGCATTTATAAATGGGTTTTCACATAAACATACCTCATCCTTACATAGAACAATCAAAGACATGCACTGAGATGCTCGAAAACCCTTACTGAATGGTGAAATAGCACATTTCAAGAGTAGCAGATTTAATCTATATCAGGGGTCTCAAACCGGTTCCACGGAGGGCCGAGTGTCTGCATGTTTTCACTCTCACCTTGTACTATATTGATTAATTATGTCACTGATTGGTTAGGTCTACCCTCATCTGGTTATTTAGGTCTGAACCTGGAACCAATTTACAGAATAAAACTAAAACCTGCAGACACTCGGCCCTCCATGGAACCAGTTTGAGACCCATGATCTATATGTAGCATTTCATGTAATATATTTAATAAAAAATGATGAATTCTGAAGTGGCTGTTTAAAACTCTCTTGTGACCTCAAAACCTAAAGGACCACTGGCCTAAACTTCCAGTGATAGACTAAGACAGGCCCACGACATCTCCAATGAACACGTCAACAATGAACTAAATAGATCCTGAAAATGGAAACATCCTTCTGTGGTTGCACATCTTTTATTTTTAATGAAGCTGCCATTCAACAATAGACACAGATTAAATGTCTTCATACAGATTTTGTTATGGTCTATGATTTGAAAGCTAATATAAAGACTGATTGACTTCTTAAGTAGTTACAGGTACAGTACCTACAGTAGATGTTGCTGTTATGGAGTCACTGGAGTTGGGCTTGGCACGATTCACAGTAAGTATTTTGCCCATAACTTATTGATATACCTTTGAACATAAGCCCTCCATATTTTAGCTTTTTGGTGGGTACAATTACATGCACACTTGCTGTTTTTCACTCTGTGCTTTTACATACTGCATTAGCTAACAAAGGAGTATGAAGTGGTGCTTTAAAATGTCAGGAGATAGCATGTGACCTACTTCAGCTGGGAAAAACACAAAGACCTTTTTGTCAAGTGGATATATCCACTAATGAAAGCTTTCACCCGCTGCATCATTTTTATGAAGAAAGACAGTATTTTCAGAAACAGCTAGCGAAGTAATGTCTCAAAGAGTCTCTCTTTTGAACTTTAGCTCTCAGATGATTAAGTTTGATGAAAGTGAAAACAAGGATTTAAATGCTGTTGTTGGTCTCGCAAGAGACAAAGAAGCCGCTAGCTAATGCCACACTAGATGCAAATGAAGTCCCTTATCACGTCATAATCCATCACATGTGGTTACAGACTAGTTCAATAGAGTGCAGTATAGTTCACTGAGGTTAAATCCAACGCGGTTGAGTAAATGCTTCATCTTTGCAATAAGTGTCTTAGATTGGTGAGTGCGACTGTATTGTGTTCGGACTTATGACTACCAGCCTGGTCTGACTTGATTTGGATGTCTTTGGGCATTGATTTGGGCTTTCCACAGGGTGCCATTTGTTAAGCAGCAATTGAGTGGCGCGACCACTGGGATTGATAACAACACTTACTTAGCAGGATGATGACACAGAGCAGGATGGCGACTAGCGCTCCGGTGCTCAGGCCGGCAGAAAGCAACGCCTCTGTGTTGCAGGACTGCATGTTCCCTCGGCTGTCACAGGCACACACGTTCACAGTCAATGTGCTGGTGCTGCTCTGGATTGGGTAGTCGTTGTCCGAGATTACCACCGGCAAAAGGTAGGTATTCATCTCACGGCGGCTGAAACCTCCCCTCCGCGTAAGGATTCGGGCTGTGTTATCTGATGTAAGAAATGAAACGTGTGTTCAAATGTGTACATTATATTGTCCCCTTAAAGGCTATACCAATGAAGTGCCATAGGTTACAAAACAGTAGGCAAAACACCTTACATCGGGTCAGATACACTCTTAGAAAAAAACTGGTGATTATTTGATATGTCAATCATTTGATCCCATGAATTAGAACACGTTCTTTTGTTTTTGTTTCTTATTGGTTTGATGGTCATGGGTTAGGGAATATTTGTTATCAATTTCAAGCGGTTATTTGTTTATGAGGAAGTTCTTTACTTTTTCATTCTACTTGCAAGCATGATGGTTGTCATTGGGAGGGTTCTGATGTGTCTCCCTCTGTACTATGTTGCCTTCTATACAACAACATGCTTCAATGTTAATCATAATTAAACTATCATAGTGACATCCACTTTCTACGCACTTACTGTGAATATTATATATACTGCTATAGACAATAGCTATTGATATTGTTATTATTAGGGTTCCTTCTAAAGGGAACCAGCCGGTAATATTTTTGTTGTGGTTTGATTTGTGTACATTGTGAAAAATGTTTTTGTTGTGCAGGCCACCTACTTAAGTGTCACTTATTATTCCTGAATTCTTAAAGTAAACACAACTTTCCAGACACCTCAACCTCAAACTGTTGTTCAATATTTTGATTATCAATGACCTTTGAACATACAATGAGTATCAATAGGATATGTCTGGCTCCTATTACAACAACACTGTGTAACTATTTCATGTAAAATGGGTGTGTTCTAACTATATTAGCAATCTATTTATGCTGTGTTCAATCACAGTTGGCGTAATGAACAATCAATGTTTTTAGTAGCAGCAAAATGCCTGTCATGTCAAAAAAGGCTTATGTAATAAAGGTTTGTCTTATTACTCCTGCCAATACAATTGCTGTGGATAAAAAACCTACCCAAAATAACCATGTTGGTCCCATTTTACATTCCATCTAGATTAATGGGGTAGTAAGATGGGGAAAAAAACAATGTATTTACTATGCAATTAGCTAGTAATTATCATTATTTACCATTAGTCGTTTTCTAGTTGATTTCCCCCCAATCCTTTCCTGATATCCCAACCAGCCCATGGTTGTTACCTGAAAACAGAGACGGTAGTTTCGATGTAATAACGTGGAAAGGAAAATGCATCATTAGCTGTTTCTCATTAGTTACTGCATAATGCTATAATCCTTTGCATATCAAAAGTAGCCCATGCTGTGTTAATTGGAAACAGAGATGGTAGCTTCTAGAGATAGGACCGGAGTTCTTACAACACTAGAAGGCACATCACTCCAGTTGTATCCCACAAGACTGGCTGCCTGTGAACTATCACACTGATTTTAATATCTAAACTCTATCTATGAGGGAATATCAGGGGCAGACTCCATTTTGTTTTTTTGTTTTTTTTCATAAAAAAACTAGTTATGGGGTTTATTTTTCACACAACCTTTGTATATTTATGTTATTTTATGAATCCGTCGTAAAGCTTTTTCTGTTAGCTTTCACTTTACTTATATTGTTAAGTGTTTAAATGCACTTTAGTTTATTTGAAGCAAATAACCCTTTTGGTACCCTTTTTTCTAAGAGTGTACAAAACATAACAAGAACTACTCAATAACAACATTTTACGATAGAAGAATAACATGTACCTTCATTGTCAAGAATAGTGAAGTTTGGATTGGAGGAGCTTATGCTAAACACAAACTTATGTCCAACAAGGGGCTCATCTGTGTCAACTGCACTTATCGTCTGAATCAGCTGTGAATAATGACATACAATTGCATTACATTTACAGTTTCGTTTCAATTTCTTTCATGCTTTTCTGTAGCATTGGTAGTGTTATTACATTCTGTACCTGTCCGGATTTGACATTTTCACAGACAAATGTCTCGTAATACATTGCAAATTCCGGTGCATTGTCGTTTACGTCCAGCACCCTGATGAACACTGGTACTCGAGTGGTTTGGCGAGGGTTACCTAAACAAGATTTTTTTAAAGCATGTTAGTGGTGCTTTACAGTAGACCCATGCATTTTCAAGGTGGACCTCAAAGCCAGTTCCACTTAAATTTTTTCTTCAAATAGGAGTGTATGCAAATATTTACAAGGTTCAGCAGAAAAGAAAAGTGATCTAGACCTAAAAGGCTAAGACTTGAATTGTTGAGCGAATGGTAAAAAAAGGTTTCAAAGTGCATAAAGGCGTCATGCATAAACAAGATCCAAAAACATTGGACATTACATCTTAAGATGAGACATTAGAGATGCAGACAAATGCGTGTATATGTTTATCTTACTTATTTCAGTTGCAACTACAGAGATGTTATGCCATTTCGACATTTCTCGGTCGAGGGCTTTCAGTGTCGTAATGGTTCCGTTTACAGAATCAATGTTGAAAAGTCTCTCCAGATCAGTATGGCGGTCAATGGAGTATCTGCGGAGAGTTAATCAGATGAATTCCATGGAAAATATTTTTCCCCTGACACAAAGCTGATTTCATGGACTTTGATAAATGTCTTTACGTTTATATTACAATAGTCTTTTAAAAAATGCATTACAAATTGTCCAACGTTGCCTTACACATTATGTATCATTCCTCTCCTTACTTCTTTTATTAGGAGACTGATGTCTATACGTCTGTCTAATTTATCACCGTCAATTTATGTAATCCACAAAAAAAGTATCTAACACAATCCTCCCATTCTGCACAGACTGAGACATGTCTTCATTTTCAAAAAAGAACCAGAGAACAAGACAGACTGCCGAACAGACAGCAGCACATAGACAGAGAGGTGGATACATACAAAAACATATAGAAAAACGTACAGATTGAAAAATACAAAGACAGACAAAATCAGAGATAGAAAGGCGCCATTTGAATTAATTAAGAGTCAGTATGGGGGATGACAAGAACAGAACAGTGCCTATCGATTAAGCACAAGGCTCTTTCACGTTGACTTCATGTCACCACAGCACTGGGCTAGCTTACATAAATCTGTAGACAGTGTCTGTATTCTTTTCACAGTGCCACTAACTTCCGCTGGGAAATCACCAGGAGGGACCCATGAATAATGAACTTTTCTTCCACCCTCCCACACCGACTCCCTCCCATCACACTGAGGATACACTGATGGATTGGATGTAGCCAAGCAAGCCACCATTCCAACCCCCCCAAAAAAATATGATATGAGGAAACATTAATTGTTGTTATACCAATAATTGTCTGTTTCTCTTGCGGCTGCCTTTATGTCTATGGTTTGTTACCCAATAACAATCTATTATTTTATAAAACAAATTATTTACATGAAAAAAGCTGTATTCAGTGAGGGAACTTCTATAAACAATTAAATCCACTGAACAACCAGTAACATGTAGTCAATCAACCAATCAATCAATTTCGCGGGGCATTTCATAGTGAATAACTATGACACAGACATCGGTAAAGCGCTTTGCGTGCGTTTCCAAATGGCACCATCGTTTCGCAATGTAACGCAACATTTGTTTTGTAACATAGTCGGTTGGACGCTCCTCCGAAATAGCGTGCCACAAAAAGAGTGGGGCACATTCGGACCCGTAAGCCACAACGACTTACTTGACTGGGTTGTTGTCAGCGTCTGGGTCCTTGGCTGACACAACACCAACCTGGCTGCCAGCGGCTGTGTCCTCGTGCACCTCAATGATGTAAGGGTTCCTACTGAACACTGGCGGTTCGTCCACGTCGGCTACTGTGACGCGCACCATGGCGTCGTCCTTGAACGGAGGGTTTGGACTGTATATGAACCTGGGGTCCAGATAGGTGTTGGTCACCTCCACTTTAAATGAATACGTCCTTTTTCTCTCGAAATCTAGTGGCTATAAGGAAAGCGAAGCAGATTTATTATCACGGCATCAACGGAATTAATATACTGTCAAGAATGAAAGTTGATATTTGGTGAATTAGTGGTGGAAGTCCTTATCTAGCTCTTTAAAACTTGACATTGTTCATTCTCAGGACCTACTGTATCTATCAGTTTCTAAAGGGTGGTTGATTCGATAAATCTTCAGTGCACCTTTGAATACAAAGGATCGCTATGAGGGTGTCATTTTTAATCTGAGTCTATGCACACCGTCCTTATTTCACTTATTCAATTTGCATAATTGGCTGAGGCTCTGAAAAGTATTAGCCCTGGCTAAGAAAAGAAAAGGTAAACCTGGATTTTAAATATCTCAAAGATGCTCTATATATATTCCCAAGAGGAATAAGGTTCTCTTGACAGTGAACAGAATTAAGCACCTTCATGAAGACGATAATAATAGAAGATTGGTTTAGTTTAGAGAGAGGATCACCCTCACTGCACACAAAGTGGTATCTGGTGATTTAAAGCAGCGGGGTCATAGGCGATTAATAAATGAGTGTTGCACTAGCAGCTTAAGACATACCTTTTTCACTCTGATCAAACCTTCCTGTGTGTTTTGGTCTGTGATGATAGTGAACATGTCCTGTCCCTCTCGGTCAACAATGCTGTACTGCATCTCAGCGTTCCGTCCCATGTCTGCATCGTTAGCTTTGATCCGACCAATGACCGCTCCTATTTCAGCCGACTCCATGGTAGTCAGACGAAATGTATCTAGTGAGTGTGTGAAAAATGTATAAAATCGCCATAAGAGCACACCAGGGGTGAATACATCACTCTTTTCATATGCTTGTTTGTCTTGCATCTCAGTAGTTAGTTCTGTATATTTGCTGTATTTCTTTATAACTAAGAAAAATGCCAACGAATGTGAACAAAAAAGGTACCCCACTCGTATTCCCTTGACAATAAGATGTGTTGTGTATTTTTAAATGTGTATTTATTTCTTCTGGGTAATGCTAAGATGTTTGATTTTAAATAAATGTTCAGCCTCAATGAAGTAGTGCATCTTTGTCTGGAGTTTTTCCTTTGTGGAGATTTTCATTAGTTCTGTGATTCAAAATACAATTCAATTATTGGGTACACGTTTATTTTATTAGGATCCCCATTAGCCATTCAGCATGCAGCAGCTGATCTTTCTCAGGACCGCAATAAAACACATGACAGAGTAGGCAAGACAACTTAATATCGATTGAATTAAATGAAATATAATTTTGTGCATATACAAGAAAGCTGTCCATTTAAGAAAGGCAAAGAATGCTGTCTTACGGTTAGCGAAGCGGGGCGGGCTGTCATTCTCATCGGACAGGGTGATGCTGACCGTGGTGGTCCCCGATAAGCCCCCCATCTGGCCAGCCATGTCTTTGGCCTGGATCACAACCTGGTAGTTCTCCTTGGTCTCCCGGTCCATGTTGGGCAGGGCCGTCCTGATGGTGCCTACATTAGAAAATGTAGAATCAGTAGGTCAGAGCTTTTGTATAAGTATTTGTATCAGTATTTATTCAACAAAAACATGTAGGTAGGAATGCTGGCTTCATTCAAAGTTATAATCAGCTGATTGCAGAGCTGTTGTGAATATATTGCATGGCCCATGGATTTTGAACTAACACATTCTACTGCTTGAGTCACAACTTGATTCCATTACCTGCGGTAAAATAGTGTTACAACCTAGCTAATGTTTGTGTTGTTTTTCTGAAACGAGCTGGAAAAACTGAAATGCTTTGTGAGTTGTTTTACCAAACCTAATGCATAAGTGTCTTTTGCACGGAAAAAGCAATTACAATGCCTTTGAGATAGATTATTGTTTCCCCGTCAATGCTCTGTGACATAGCTAGAATAGCTGCTAGCCAGCACGACTATGCTTTCAAGCTTGCTAAGTACAGCAGCCAAGAATGAGTCTCTCAAATATGGCAATGCATCTAATGCAATAAATAGCCCAGATGATGTTTTGATTGATTTAGCTGTTTACTTTGTTTATCCCATGTTCCGTAGTTATGAAGAGTGTCCATTATCATCAACCCCATCTATATCGAATGTCTGAGTTCATTGTTTCAGCATCTGCAGTTAGAGGTGACACTGCTTCAGACAGATCATTATGTTTATAGTTAGTAATGATAGTGTCAGATCCCAATGGATTTAACTTGCTGCCGATAGGTAGCACAAAAAACTTGCATAGTGTTAATATGAGCCAACCTAAGCAATATCAGTGTATTTCCAAGCCTCCATAGTGTAACTTAGACAAACCTGAAATTAGCTCCCTGTTGCATTATTCCCAATGAACTTGTAACCATCAAGACTGCAAGACCAAGTGTCAAAGGGGCAATCCAGGCAGCGGTAACAATCTTTCTGAAATGAATTTGCTGGGGATCCTTATTTGCCGACACGGCATGAAATTCACACATGAAGAAACTGCATTTAAAATGTCATGTTTTTAAATAAAATACATTAGCCATACACAGGGAATAAACGGCAGCACACAAGACACATTTGGGGCGTTTAGTGGGAGACTGGCTATTCAAGTTTGTCAACTGAGCCATAGGTTCTGGCGCTTTTAGCGCCAATTAGGATTTCAATAGGAGCTGTAGGATTTTTTGCTACCCTGGGAATCCCTGATGCCCAGAATCAGTGAGTTGAATCAAAATGTTTCACTTCTTAGTTTTTTCGTCTGTAAAATCAGGTAATAGTGTTGAAGTGTGTTACAGCCATTCCATTAGAGATACTGCAGTGGATAATAATTTTTTTTTAGGATATTACCTGCGTATATGATTCCCTTGTCAGCAAATAGATAATAGTTATCAATCCTAATATCAGCTGGTTTTCAATGCAACAAACCATAATAACAAATCAAACTTTACAATATTGGGTCTGTGAATTTGTTGTAGGCATAGAAACAACTGACAGTCTTGAACATTACACATACCTGCTCACTTTAAACTCCATTGAGTGGAGGCAATTTTCCCAAATGCGATCTACAAGTTAAATTCATTTTTTTCTGTGTGCCTCGGAGTGTGTGTCGTACCAACTCCTTATCCTCGCTTTGCAAGTGTGTTTAGCCTAGCTTCCCCAGCTCACACAGTACACACACACCACACGTTTGATTTTCTGGGTCCACAAAATTCAGCAGGCGACTTTATGTCATGTGTTCAGCAGCCAGTGGTACAGTATTTACCTAGCAGAGTAATCTCATTCATGGGGCATATGGGAATGAGGTTAACAGCAGCATGAAAACAAAACCAGAGGGGCCCAAATTATAAATGGATGGGCATTGACTGGCTTTGGCTACCTGTGGAGTTGGGCCTGTTGACCACCCCATTGATCTACTGTAACCCAGTTTAAACATACGCTGACATTGAAGATACAAGTGATGTTAACATCCCCTGTGGTTTGAATCCCCATATCTATGACAAGGTAATATCAAGTTGGAGGGGGCATCTCGCTGGCATGGGCAAAAATTACATTGGTCTTAGGGTCAATGCGGTGTTGTCAAATATGACAGTGTAGCTTTTAGTGGCAATTTAATAGGTATGAATATATGGAAATTACGTTAAAGTAACAGTAACTGAATTAATTGTGTCTTAGCCACCAGAAAACCTAGAAGCAAAATGTGAAATTGGTTCTATTTGCATTTTACCACTAATTCCAATAAGTTGTTTTGGGTAGTTTTACCCTTACTGCAGTTTGATAGTTGTGTAAATGACAACATCTACAGGTCACAGTAACATTTGTCAACATATTTGAATGAAATCACTTCGCTAAAATAATATCTTTTTTAAATTTCTTTTAAAGTAAACATAAGGATATTTAAATTTAGAAATATTGTCAGATAAAGGTAACAACGTTTAAGATGTGATCATTTTCAAAGGCCTTTTCGCATGCCTGGACTGCTTTAAGGATTGACATCTGGGTTTTGACTCTTTCTCTAACCTGACATTTTTTTATTTTGAGCTATCTTTCAGTTGCAAGAACTAGCCTATAGGCTTATGTCCACAGATTCTCCTCAGGAATTGTGCGGTACAATATGAAACTGTCATTGTTGATGCAATGATGGCATGCAGCCCAGGCCCTGATGCAGCAAAGCAGCCCCACACCCTATTAATACTGCGTCCATGCATCTACTTGGTGGGAGGAGCATAGATTCATAGACAATGTTTTGTCTTCACTAAACATGACATCTGACATTGTAGCCAGGCAACTCCAGATTCGACTTATCTATCCAGTGCACATTGTTGGAGTAGTTTTAGTCTTTAGCCAGGTACTGTCTGGCAGTTGTGTCTAGAAATGATTTGTTGAGAGCAGACCTTCAATGTATGCGAAGTCTGTGCAGAGTCTTTTTGACTCATGCAATTTGATATTGATTGTGGCAAGAGAAGCGGGTAAATCCCTTAATGTTACCCTGGCATTTTAAAGACCTCTATAAGCACCTTTTAGGATAATAGGGAATGAGAGAGGAAGTCTTCTATTTAGGGCAGGAGACACAAGCTGTCGGCTACAGCTAGATACCTACACGTAGTGAACACACCTTTTTTACGTAGCTCCAAACGAAACCTTACCTCGGCATTGTTCTGGTTGTAATTCCTCTATAAATGGAAACTTCCTTTTTAAGGAAGCCTTTCAGTAACAACACCCAACCAGGTTATTTGCACTTTTTAAGGTGAAATGTTCCTAGAATTTAGACATCTGCATTGTTTTTACTGGGACCTCAACGTTCGCCACCATGTTTAATAGCCTTGAGGGCAATAAAGGTAACCAGATTTTTTTGTAATCAAATCGCTCAAGTTACTTGATGAATCATGACAGCTATAGTTCAGACCAAACTAAACCAGCCATTTAATCTTTATGGAAGGCTAGACCCTCCCAAGTTACTCGTTAGCCTTTTAATGTGATGGTCATGTTAGGGGTGAAATAACATTATACAATATTCATGCTGATGACTCTCATTATTTCTGTTGAAAGGACTGAACACATTGATTTACACACAGGTATGTACACAGGCATCCTTGATGAATGAGCTCCCAGCCTCTTAGGACCCCCTTGTTTCCAATGAGGAGTCATGACTCAAACAATAGTCTGAACTTGAAATGCATTTGGACAGTGACTCATTGATGGATTTTAAATTGCTCTGGCTATTTCTGTGACATGACAATGTAGGCAGCTCTTGTTCGTCGAGGTCAAAGGAGAGATGGAGGAGAATGGGGAAAAACACCACTTGTTATATTTTCTCTTGATTTTCCAAGCGAGTGCATATGGAGGGGAGAGTACAGAAAAGTCAGACTGGTGGCAGATAAGAGAATCACAGTCATACTTGTTGGTGAATGTAGAGGCTGACCATTTAATCTTGAACCAAACTTTTAAAACAGCTGGTTCAAATCCTGAATGATGTTGATCTCAAGCCATGACCTTAATTGTACATTAAAGGTATGACATCACAACCTTTTACGGTGCCAGTAACATATCTATAAATACAGGCTTTCTCTTTGCCACTCTCCCATACAGCTCCGACTGGTGAAGAACCCTGAGTCACTGTAGCTTTTAACTCCTTCAGAGTGGTCGTAGGTGTCTTGGTGGCCTCCCTCACCAGTCTTCCTCTTGCCCGTTCACTCAGTTTGTGAGGACGGCCAGCTCTAGGCTGATTTGAACAAGTGCCATACTCCTTCCATTGCTTAATGATGGATTTAACTCTGTGGGATGTCCAGTGAGTTGGAAATATTTTTGTAGCCATCTCCTGACTTATACTTTTCAATGATCTTCTCTCTGAGTTGCTTGGAGTGTTCTTTTGTCTTCATGTTGCAATTGTTGTAGGAATACTGATGAACCAGAGACTGGACCTCCCAGACACGGGTGTTTTATACTGAAATCACTTGACACACATCAACTGCACTCAGGTGATCTCCATTTCACTAATTGTGACACTGCTGGCATCAACTAGCTGGACCTCTGTTGAATTAGGTCAGTCTCTTTAAAAGGGGTGAATATTTATGCAAGCACTTATTTTACACTATATTTTTTATTAATTGACATTTGGGCGTAAAAATCTGTTTTTACTTTGACATGAAAAAAGTTTTTTTTTGCCAATTCTTTTATATTATATTGACCATGAATTAATGTACAAAAGCAACTAAAGGGGAAAACATCCAAGGGGGGTGAATACTTTTTATAGACATTGTACATACCATCAAACAAATCAGCACAGTGCTACAAACCATGGTGTGTTAGCAACTACAAATGATCTGTCCAAAACAAGGAAGTGTGTGTTCCAAAATAGGTATCTGCAGAGCTACAGTGCAGAGACCCCCAGCAAACTACCCAGGCTACTTCAATTTAAGAAACAACCCATTGTCTTTTCTCAATTCAAAAGAAGCACCACTGTGTTTCCAGAAGCCAATCCTTCCACCGCACAAACTAACAGAAGAGCCTCCTTTGAAAATTGGTCATTATACACAGGCATTATACTTAGCCATTATACACAGGCATTATACACAGCCATTATACACAGCCACTATACACAGCCATTATACACAGCCATTATACACAGGCATGGGGGGAGGAGGACAGAAAACTGAATCCAAGGTTGTAGAATATGTTCATAATTGAATCCAGCAGTTTTTGATCACCTCCAGGGCAAAAACGGTTCCTCCCTCTGGGCAGAATCCTGTTTTGGCTGCTGTTGCTTCAGGCCTATCGTGCCTATTAGGCTCAGCACTGTAAATCTCTGATAAAGCATTTTTGAATTATGTATTCAGAATTCTAATTTTGCTGAAAAACCTTAACTGTCCATGCGCGCTTCGTGTAAAAAAGCATGTTAAAAGGAGTTTAGAAAGCATGGTAAAGAGAAAACTTTCCTCAGCCTTATAGAATGAAACTCAGGACCACAATGCACTATGCAAAGAATAAAAACGAAAATTAATATAATGGAAAAATATGTACGGGAATAAATAATACCATTGTTCAGATGTACTGGAAAGTAACCGTAGCAGCCTATGCGTAGTGTGTAGTTATTTTGTATATGTGTGTGTTGTCATTGTATACGTGTTGTCATTATACGCATGTTATGTAAGAAAGGGTATGTGGGCAGAGTGTGAGTATTGTGAGTTTGGACAAATGTGTTCATGTATCGATTCCTGGGTGCCTTGTGCAAACATGTATTGTTGATAATCAATTGCCATTGTCAGTCTGAGTGTGAACCTGTTTGTGTCAAGATGTAAATAAACGAGGGGTTGGATATCAATTCTGTAAACCATTCATACACCCTTTTGTCAACACCAGGTAGAAATCATCCCAGAGGTCTGCTTCGCCCTGACGCCATGTGGCCTTGACAGGTCTGGAGACAGGCAAAGCCCAGTTGTTTGCTCTGCAAATATTGCGGAGCAGATGTCCAGGAAATGAATAAAAGCTACATCTGATGGACACTAGCTTCGACTTATGCATCCTATCAAACCTGAGACTGATTTTGGACTGCCGTTGGTGAGTACAATTTGTTTATAGCAGCTGACAGAAGCGACCTGACTACATTTTTGCCAGCTTCCCCAAAAACATGTTTTGCTCAAAAATGCTCGTTCCCTTTAACAAGAACGTGTCATACTGACACACAACACAAAGGAGGATTGGCAAACATTGTGTCTTGATAACTGTTGGAAAAGTGCCTTGTCTTGGGAAGGGGGGGCACCTGTGGCCTTCTAGGTCGCTGGGTATTTAGGGGGTTAAACGGGATTCACAGAGTTGTGGGTATACAAAGTAGAGTCCGTATTCACAACACAAATAATTATATATCTATATGTATATATGTATAAAAGAACTTAAAGTGCTCCAGACAAATCCTGCAAACATGCCCAGATGCCCCTGACATGGAAGACGTATAAACAATGTTGTTTACCTGGTAACTAACATAACAGTCTATATCCAACAAGCACTGTGATAGGCGATAGCACAACTGTTTTGGTGTCAATGTGATGTGTTAGTTGCTTCCCAACCCAACCCAAGTATTTTATTTCAGATTTTGTTTATATATGACGTGAGACCATCATGTGTCACTACTCGTTCCATTCCAATACACACTGAGTGAGAAATTATCTTCAGACATCAGCATACTGGAAGTATCTCTCAGGGAAATGTGCCTCGTAAAGGTATTATACGACACTTATGATGTTTACCAGTTTAACCATAAAAAATCCAACACAAATATTGCCAGACATTTAGCAGACGAATAGTACTGCCCAAACCCCAAGCTTACTTGCAGTGTTTTCCACTATAACATTACATGATATAATTCAACTTTTGAGAGATTTGACTTGTTGTCTTAAGAAAATATTTCAAACACTGGTTTGTGATATTATTTTGGCTTTGCTGTGATATGATGGACAAATATCAGCTAGCGAGATATGCTATGCTTGTTAGCATCCATCTGCTTGGCTTGAGAGGACATGCTTTTGCCAACATATAACTGAATTTTCTGTCTTGTTACGGTGAGTCAATCTGGAGTGCAGTCCAAAATGTCCAACTGTCCATAACAAAGCAGGTTTAGCAATGTCAATATCAGCCCCTACTCACTGTATTGTTTGTCATAATTATATAGAAGCAAAATCCATATCAACATCCATATCAAACCACACCACCAAAAATGTCACCTCTTTGTCATAACAGCTGCATTTTTTACTGTCAAAGACATACAGTGGGGTACAATTATTAAATTATTGTTGCTCTTTGAATACCAAAACACCAAATATCACTACATTTTAGATCTGAGGTTATTTCAACCTAACCTCAACCACCTTCTCAACTGGCTGCTGAAATTGCCATTAAAGCCATAATGGCATTTACCCTTACTCATTGCTTGATTGTACTTGACTAGCACAAAGAAAGACAGGAGAACAATTATTAGTAACCTCAACTTACTTCTTTAAACAAACACCCTATATTGATGTGCTGTGTCTATATTTGCGTAAAAGAGGCAATTTACACATGATTTCTAAATTCAATTGTTTTCATGTACATTCAGTACGTAGGGAGTAGCTTACCATTGTCTGAATCCACTGAGAAATATGGTTGACCCTGTAGGATACTGTACACTAGCTTGGCACTGTTTCCATATGTTTGATCATCAGCATCTGTTGCAGTAACTTGAATAACTGACGTGCCTGTGGACGAGAAGATAGAGATAACATACACACACATATACATATAAAGTATATACTTTCAAAATAAATAATAAAACACTATAATAAATGGCCTTTGTTTGACTTGCAAGTGCCTAAGAATTTTGCGCGGTATGAATATTAATATCCAATGTAATGCACTTATCCAAACATCCATGAAAAGCATTTTCGCTTTAAGTACATCCAAGAAAATTGGACGATTACCCACAAGTGCAATATATTGGCATAAAGTAATATGTATATATGTCAGAATTTGTCTGTGCAATTACATTTGACTCATTTATTTTAAATGCGATCAAACTCAAAGGAAGGCAAAATGTGTGAAGCCTTGCAATTTATGTTGCAGAGTACCTTATTACCTGGGCCTGGGAAATATGCACAGCACATTGCTTTTGTCATTATAGATTGAGTAAAAAAGAATCAATTCAAAATAATCACCTATGAGAGAAAGTAAATTGAGATTAAACTATCCTATTGCTATTGCTCAGCTGAAATGAGATAGAGAGAGCAGTATAGTGAAGATTGTTGGAGGAAAACATTAGGATATTTTAGGAGTTGCATCAATCTAGTTTGATACAACTCAATCTCAAACACGGTTGTAGACTCAAAACTATAATCAACGGATATACTTCGTTATCTTCGTTATCTGTGATAACTCGCGCTAGTGTGTCATGTTATTTTGATTTAAGTATATGATCTAGCTATCACTTTGATCGCGGCATATCTGAAATACCACCCTGTTTCTTACACAGTTCTCAGGGTGTGTTTTATTTTTGCCCAAGCACTAGAAAGCCCAACTAGCCTGGGAAGATTTCAATGTGGACCCTGTTGTTTCCCACAGGAAGAACATTTAGATTCACGGCTCTGTAGGGCACTACCTTTGCCCAGAGACATGGAGCACGCTGCGGAAGCTACATGGCAGGATGTGCTAATTTGCAAGTATGTACCCTTTGACCATATACAATACAGCCCATGTGGAAGGATAGCCTAGTGGTAAAAGAGTGTTGGGCCGCAAAATGAAAGGTCGGTGGTTCTAGCCCATCAACAGACTCTTTGTTCGTACCGACGCTCTGACAGTTGACCCTAATTGGTCGTTGCTGTAAACACATTTTTGTTTTTACCTATCAAAGAAGCATACCTACCAAGTGCAAAATCCAATGTAAAAGTTAAAAGGTAACTATCAAATGTTCGATTGTTTCATTTTCATTTAAAATAATGCGCAGTTTTTCCATTTTTTTTACTCTGTCTCGATTCTAGGGAACTCTGATCACACATTGAGAAACAGCAGCACGGAAATTATCAGGACGATGAGCCGACTCATTGATCAAATCATAGACACAAGGATGTCCAATGGGTTGAATAAATGCTGCTAGGTTTAGTTCCCTGGCAGCACCATTTATTGCAGGTTTGGTAACCTACTAAAATCTTATCTAATATCTTATTCCTAATGTAAAGAAAGATGTTCATGTGCTACATCTGACAATTACAAACCAATTTTAAACAATTTTTTCCTAAAGCAAATATAATGGAATCATTGGTGAATATACAGCTATGTTTATTTCTGAATGAATAAATGTGATTTTGATCAGTTTGGACCATACTGAGGGGTTTGCACTCACAGACTGCCACCACAATGTCTGTAAAAGATATTGCCTTGGGTGATAAGCTAAATTGTCTTGTTAATAGACCTGCCAAGGGCTTTGATACAGTTGATCATTCCCTTTTAATTAGCAAGTTGATGTCATTAGGCCTAAGTGCTGATGTCTACATTCAAAACTATTTTTATGATAGTACTCTCCATTGTACTCGACACAAAAAAGGTCTCACCTTATTGCTCTCTCTCTATATATATATAGAATATATGTATATAGCATCAAGGTGAAAAACAATGAATACTCATGCTGATATCACTGTGTTGTATTCTGCTGCAACTTTTGTAAACACCACCATTTGTTCTTACATGCAGTCTTACTTCCAAGCGTTGCAGAAGTCAGTCTCTTAAATGAGAGTTCAAGGCAGCAAACAATTCATCATATTCAGCCACTACTGCCCAGTCCCGGTAAATAATGAGTAAGGTAAAAGCAGAAATGAGTGCTGATCAATAGCTATTGCCAGCAGGAAAGTACTATTCCACAGGTCCAGGAAAGAAATAGATGGTTATGCAAAGAATCTTTCCAACAGAAGATCTGTGTGGTCCATAAAACTAGGTAAAGAAACACACTGAATACGTTATTTTGCTTCAGGGGTGATGGAGATGCAATTATTGGGTTCGCATATTGTTTCTTTTTTCACCCCAAATTATTTGAAGCCTTCCTACCTGAGACAACCTAACAACCAGACAGGTATTCCTCTTCTGTTACCATGAAGAAGACCAGGTTTTTATTAAGTCATGTTAAAATGATGCCAACATTTTGACTTCTCATGACGAATGGGGCTTATCATCTCATGGTATGGCCACATTTATGCTACATTCATGAACCCTTTATAAAGCATGACACAGAGTTACAGATGATATATTGTAACACATGTATGAGGCAACTGAAAATGTTTTACGGAGCTTTTATAAATGGGAGCCAACATTCTATTTATTTGTGGGCTCATAATTGGAAACTGATACTAGTTTCCCGATTTCTATTTGCATTTTTAAGGCTTTGTTTGTATTCATGCCTACTGGAATAATTAGTTCCCTCCCAAGACAGAAAGGAGATATCATCTAATTATTTTGAAGTATCTTTGTGTGTGTTTATGATACAGATTTTCTACTGTGTCTGTTGGGCTTTTTCGATTTTTCCGGCATAATACCTTTGTATATTGATTTGCAAGGGCTTTGTATCAGAGTTAAGGGATCCATAAACTCCTGTGTCAATGTCATGTTTGTTTTTTTTTACTTTTTATTTAGCCATGTAGGCTTGTATTTCCATAGGATTTCATCACAATTTTAAATAATAATAATCATAGTAAAATGGTATGCCTACATAGATCCTTAATCTCAAAATAAAACAACTAAAAGACCCATGACACGACTACCTTAAAACAATGTAATAAATTAACTTAGTAGGAGTGAACCTATTCTGTATTTAAACGTTTCACTTTCAATCATGGTATGATTGTGAATAACATGAAGCCTCTCAGAAGTTATTTTTTTTTCCTCCACTGTTGTAGAAATAAAGCATCACAATAGGACAGCCTTAGACCAAAGGGCTTGTTTTCACTCACCTACATCAGACATCTCTGGGACACTGGCGAAATAGATTTCTTTAAAGAACTTTGGCTCGTTGTCATTGATGTCATGGATCTTGATGTTAAACTCAGTGTCAGGCTCCAGTGTCTCGTTGGTTCTCTTGTCCATCACCTTAGCGTGGAGTGTGTATATGGCCCGCTCCTCCCTGTCTAACCTCTTAGTGGCATGGATGTCACCTGAGTTCTCATCAATTAGAAACAAGCTCCCCACACCATCTCCAGTGAGAATGTACTTCACATTACCATCGCCTCGGTCCATGTTAGAGTGCAGCTGTAAATAAACAGAAAAGCTCTGTTAGGGAGATTACATTTGAGATGAAAAATTCGTTCAATATCAGTCCGGCATTGTGGAATGCACACAAAAGTAAAACAACAAGTACAGTCGGCAGATTTATGTAAAAAAAAGAATTGAACATTATGTTTATCATTACCACTTTACATGAATCATTTTCAAACAATTCAGGACATTATTCATATACTGAAAAAAAAAATGCATTCTTTGATTGTGACTTTCAGCATTGGCCTTGAATACATTAAATCCACATACAATTAAGAATGTATTCTATTTACTCTCGGATGAAATCACCATCCCTTAGCATTCCTGTACTTCATTTGTCCATTTGGGAGTGAGTACAAATAATAATAAATAGACAACCTCAAAGATGGCTTTAAAGAAAAATTTTATTGTAATGAGCTTGGTACCACCTGTACATTTTTATATTATAAAATACAGGAACTGTTGCTCGGAAAATTATCTTTATTTTGTATAAGATCAGTCTCTGATTGTGGTACAGAACTTCAATCTTGTTTTCTGGCTGTTTCTTAGCAACGTGAGTATGTACTTAAGACCTTTCCCTCAAACTGATTGCAATACTTCTTATCCTGATTGTGACTGCCCCCTGAAGTAGCCATTTCTATAGCCCTGTCTGATCAAAATAATTATATTCTGTGGACAATTCTCTGAATCCAGTATTTCTTAACTCAACACACATAGCAAATATGTTGTAATAAAGCACCCTGCATATTACCCCTTACAAACAAGTCCTACAAATCTATAGCCATCATAGTCCAGAGAATCCTATGGGAATGATGCAGGTGAAACCTAACTTTCCTGTTTCCTTTCCTTCTGAAATGAATCATTACAATATTGAGGAACAAATGTTATACTGGTTTTCCACAGGCTTGCTAGGTTGTTGGCAAATTGTACACAGTTAGATACCTTGTTTCAAAACCAGACCAGACAATCCACTGAGAACCATAGAATCATGTGTTGGATGACAGAATCAAATTCAGACAAATACGTTGCTTCCCAGGTGCAAATATTACAAATTATTTTATAAAAAAAAAGTGTACAGCGCAGCAACTCAGCATTTATCAGATTACAGTTTGAATCGGAAAGCAACCTATCAATGTGTGCAAGTGGAAAAAAGTTGCGCGTGGTAACATATAGGAACGTTGGCTTCCCAATTCAGATGGAGCGGATGAAAAGATGCTGCCACCAATTTTATAAAAACCCGTACTAAAAAAACGGATTGCTACTTGCAAAACATCCACATATATATATGGATTTGCATGTCAAAAATATAAAATTATTATAAATTGCAAAGAAATATTATAAATATATAAAAAATCTTTGTGAAGAACACATCATGACTTGTGTATGACTAGAAACTCAAAGTTAAAGACTAGGGACTTTAATGGTTAGACTTGTTACTTAAAACAGTGAGTTGGTCCCACCTCAGGTGAGTTGGTCTTGACAGGAGACTGCAAAGGTGTCATTGTATTCATATTGGCATTATACAAACATTTGGTTTGATTGATACATTTCAACAAGCAAAAGCTCATACTTCCTAATCTTTTGTCAGATTCTTTCCAAGAGGAAAACTGAAATCTATAGTTCTTACTAACCTGAAGCTCTCTTGAGAATATCCAACAATTCAGTAACCCATATGTCCAATGACATCTAACAAAAAGCTTATATCAACTTTTCTCTCCCTTGGTTTTCCTCTATGGAATATGCCCCTCTAGGAACGGTTGGGTTCTAACAAGCCCTCCTATCTATTGGATTCTGCACCCTTTCATTGTTCCCCACACATTTGAAAACATAAGATTGGTGCATGCAAAAATTTTAAGGAGTTTCCATTTGTAAGTTATTCGTTTTTGTTCATCCAAAAAATGAAATGAACATGCACACACATTGGGTGAAAAGAATCAAGTCAAAGTTGAATACCGAACCATATTACAACAATCCACCTCTTTCCAGTGCCACATAGGAATTTCTATCCGGTGTCTTTATTAACAGAGCGTTTTACCTTTATTTACAACGTGCACCTGCATACAGACAGCCAAACAATATTCATTTGGATTTGTAACAGCCATAACAACAGCAAGTAGCCTTCCAGACATATATTGAAATAGGGGAAATCCATTATTCAGAAGACTGCAGTATATTAAACAATTCTATACTGTCAGTGCCTAAAGTAGCATTACATTAATCAAGCATGCTGAGTGACTGGCTTGATGCTCATTACAGCTCTGCTGATACCGTGTCAGAGGCTTATATTTAGCTATATATCTCATGGGCCCTCTTTTCCTAAATGACATGCAGTGAGGGACACAGTATCATAATACTCATGAATATTAATATCAACATACTGAGAGAGAAACTAATTAGTTTTCACATTCTCAACACTGTGATCAACAACATTGCAACTTGGGGATACAATTCATAAATATGGGGAGTGACCCAACTATAGCCCAAGTAGCCACCATTTCATATTTTCTGAACAGCTCTGTGAAAACTATTGCACTCAATATGGGATAGGTGCCATTTAGGACACAAATTACAGACTGCGAATAATATTACTTACACATTTAAGAATATGACATCATCATAAAGTAAATCATTATAAGTTCTACATTAGCTATATTTTGCTATGCTAAATGTGTAATTTCTGTTCCCAATGTTAATCTCCATACGGGACCTGGTGGGAAATAGGGCACTACAGAGGAAATGTGAATCACATTCGGAAAGTAGTCTATGTTTCTCAGACTCAGCGGTTAATCCTATAAAAAAGATAACTGACAGGAAGAAAACAAAAAGACCATCAAAGGGAAGGGAAGTCCTTAAACTGTCAGGCCTGCCAGCTAATTGGAGTTTGACAGTCCTCAGACAACACAGGCCTAGGGGATTAACTGTACACTGGCTTATGCTTATTGAATTAGAGTAAGCATGAAAGCACACAACACGCTCCAACGGTAAACACTAACAGGTCATTTTTAAAGGTCTGCTCACGGACAAACCCCACCATTGCAGTTTAATCAGCTGTTTACACTGTCTGTCTTGCCTGTCTTTTTGGCAGGCTAGCTGGCGCTAGATATGTCAGGCTGGCAGACTATGGAGTGCACAGTACATCAATGTTTTGCATGGATTCAGTTTACACCAGCGATTCACCGAGTATTATTGACTCGTGTATTAGTATGAATGTGAGTCATGCTGTGGTATAGTCTATAAAAAAACGAAATATTATATATATATATATTTTAGTCTGATTTCATATTACTACTAGATGGTCTTATCCTACCATGCCTGCTCTACCAACGTGTTCCAGTACAGAGAACGTTGTCCTGCTGTAAAAATAATGATCATCAGGTTGGTCAAAACAAGCACATATGACCGCTGCACAGAAACATTATCAACATGCACTCTTCTGCATCAAAATGCAAAAAAGTAATGCGAAAAACATTACTTAAAACTACAAATTCAATTGAAAAAAACCATCCACGGATCATCACAGCAATTGATGAAAAAAGAAGGAAAATGTTGCTACCATCCAGATACTTTAATTGTTAAGAGTCTACCGCCATAATGACTACTCTTTAAGGCTTCCCTAATGACTTTCTATTCTCTGTATGCATGTGGGTGGCTTTTATCTCAGGATGACTGCTTGCATGTATGCCCATCACTACCCCCTTGCTTCTATACTTTAGCCTCTTAGCCTCTCTGGCTGCTACAGACACGGAGCAGAGTTTGCCAATGGAGTTGTTAATAACAAACAGGCCTCACACTGAGTGACAGAGAGATGCTTTCTGGCGGCTGGAATTAACCTACTTTCAGGGCTGTAGAGTGGCGAAGTGGTCTAAATCACTGCCTCGCTGTACAGCCGCGTCATCAAAGCTGTGGTTGTGGCATAATAGGCAGTGCCTGTTAGGATGTCTACTTTCTGTCCTCCCACTCAAGCAACTTGGATAAGATATGCATTGGCGGTCGCCTCTTTTTCTCACTCGCTAACCAGCTGAGAAGTTGCTTGGATGAGGCACAGACATACAAGCAAAGTCTATATTACAAAAGTTCTGAGAGAAAAAATATATATGATCAAAGTATTTCATCCAATGAGAAATAATAATACAAAATTGCTTATTCTCTTATAACCCTGATCCCTCTCTAGTTCCTAGTGACTCTTGTGTAGCGATTGACAAGCAATGGCACGGTTCTTGCGGAAGGATTGCAGTACTTGTGCTCTTGCATTCAGGATAAACCAAACCACATCCGCTACTGCTGACCTAAAACAAATATAAAATAAATGTTTTTAACATAACTAACTAAGCTAAAATAAGTAAAATACAACCCCATATCCTAAAAAGGTTTGGATGCTGTGTAAACAGACAAACAGAACACACTGATTAGCAAATAATGTAAAGGCTATATTCAATAGAAAATAGTACAGACACAAAATCAGATATTGAAACAGAGAAATTTTATTGGTTTTGGAAAAGTATATGTCCATGTTGAATATGATTTCCAGCAATATCTAAATAAACATAATCCCAGAGAGGGTGACAATCCTATCATTTCAGAAGTAGAGATGAGGAGTGATTCACCACTCTGGTAAAGTAAGTATGTGTGGGCAAATAATGTAACAATCTAAGAAAAAGAATTCTCAATGTAAAAATGCAAAGAGTTTGGGGATCTCATAATCCTGGGTACATAATGTCTTTAACAGATTTCGAGAATCCAGAGAAATCTCTGTACACAAGGGCCAAGACTGAAAACCAATATTGGATGGCCGTGATGTTTAGGCCCACAGGCGGCACTGTATTAAAAACAGACTCAATTTTGTAGAGGAAATCATTGCATGGGCACAGAAACACTCCCAGAAACCGCTGTTTTTGAACAGTTCGTCTTTGCATCTACAGATGACTGTATAACCCATGTAGAAGAATGTATAACAACATAAACAAGATCCAAAAACCCGGCCATCTTCTCTGGGCTCAAGCATTTAACTGGATGGACTTGACTGAGGCAATGTGGAACACTGTCCTGTGGACTGACAAATCACATTGTAATGCCAAAGAGGAGAGGTGCCATCCGGCGTGTTATCAGTTTACAGTTATCAGTGCACAGTTATCAGTGCATGGCTTGTTATCAGTGCACAGCTTGTTATCAGTGCACGGCTTGTTATCAGTGCACGGCGTATTATCAGTGCACGGCTTGTTATCAGTGCCCGGCTTGTTATGAGTGCACGGCTTGTTATCAATGCACGGCTTGTTATCAGTGCACAGTTATCAGTGCACGGCTTGTTATCAGTGCACGGATTGTTATCAGGGCAGTTATCAGGGCTTGTTATCAGTGCCCGGCTTGTTATGAGTGCACGGCTTGTTATCAGTGCACGGCTTGTTATCAGTGCACGGCTTGTTATCAGTGCACGGCTTGTTATCAGTGCACGGCTTGTTATCAGTGCACGGATTGTTATCAGGGCAGTTATCAGGGCTTGTTATCAGTGCACGGCTTGTTATGAGTGCACGGCTTGTTATCAGTGCACGGCTTGTTATCAGTGCACGGATTGTTATCAGGGCAGTTATCAGGGCTTGTTATCTGTGCCCGGCTTGTTATGAGTGCACGACTTGTTATCAATGCACGGCTTGTTATCAGTGCACAGTTATCAGTGCACAGCTTATTATCAGTACACAGCTTGTTATCAGTGCACAGCTTGTTATAAATGCACAGTTATCAGTGCAAGGCTTGATAACTGTGCACTGCGCTTTTTTTCAGCAAGAATATGCCAAACCACATTCTGCATGTTTTGCAACAGCATGGCTCTGTAGCAAAGAGTTAGGGTGCTAACATGGCCTCTCTGCAACTTAGACCGGTCACCCATTGGAAACATCAGGTGCATTATTAAACGGAAAGAACAACAAAGGAGACCACAAACTGTTGAGTTGCTGCAATTGCAATCCCATACAGAATGATAGCATTTCGCAGTTTCAACATTTGATATGTTTTCTTTGTACTATTCTCAATTAAATATTGCAACAAATTATTTGCATTTTTTTAATGCAAATAATCTCCTCGTATTGCTACACTACTCTAAGAATGTTGATGGATTCAAGACAATACTTTTTAATAATCTGCGTGTTATTCAAAATCTATGTACAAAAGGATTATGCTAAGACACTATAAACAAAATATATGTATGTGAGCAACTTCTGAATGCTGTAAATATGGTCTGTAAATAAGATGGTATACTTGCAATGCGTTATTGTATTTTCATAGTCAAGTGTACCCAGTTCACGCCCCCTCTTCCATCAGCTTTTGATTTGCACAATTTACGCAAGTGTCACTTCTTTTTTTGTGCACTTAGAAAGGAACAAAGAAAATTGTATTCGGCTGAAGCAAGGTTTGTCCTTTTTAATATCAGAGCAAAACAAATTTCTGCAGGTATCATTCATTATAAATGATTCACTCTCCCTTATTGCAAAATGGAAGCAAATATACTTTCCAGGGGAGCACCCTGCTCTTCAGATGTTTCTGCAAGAGCTCCTTGAGCAGAACTGGTAATTGTTGGCAATTAAGGTTTACTTTGCTGCTATTTTAGTGTGTCATATGGGGAATGGAGTACCGCCTGGTGGTGCCGACTTTCTGCTAAGGACTTGGCTCTTGTTCTGAACGCACTCCGTGTGTCTCCATTTCCAGTCTGTGGATTTTAAGCTCCCCTCTTATAAAACCCACATTACTTACATCGCTAACCTTAGCTAAACATCGGTGTGCTTTTTCTTAAGTCGCATCAACAGGCCTGGTGACAGTAGGGAGCGTCCATCTCACCAACACGCTAAGTGTCCACTTGGTCAGTGGTAAAGAGGGTGTCAGGGCATCTCAAGAGGCTGCGTCAATGTTCTGCTATAGCAACTGCATTGCCCTCGATCAAAAGGCGTTTCAGAGGATAGCGCAAATTGCCAAGTACATCACCAGGGCCAAGCACCCTGTCATCCACGATCTATACACTGGACGGTGTCAGAGGAGCCATAGCTTATTCTTTATATTATACTGCATGGTATGTATGGCATATGGTACCAGTACCTCAGTCTTTAACTATCAGAATATTGCACAGCTACTGAAAGAGATGATCAATGTAAATGAATATGTCACTTTTAGCATTTCCTCTTGTATTGATATTATGCACAATCACACCAAACACATGCCCACACATACACATTATACTTGGCCAAAACGTAATCACACACTCCACATACGACCAGTAGATACATAACGAATACTGACATACACATACAATTATACACCAATACACCTAAACACTGCTACTTTAATTTTCCTCAGCTCACTTCTTTGCAGAATTGCTCATGCTCCATCAACATGGGCGGGGTCTTTTGGTGAAAATCTAATGTTTTCCCAAATTCTCAATTGGATTAAGGTCCGCACTTTGACTGGGCCACTCGTTTACCTTTAAGTTTATAAGCTCTCCGTTTTGGTGTGGTTTTGGCTGTATGTTAGGGCCCATTCATCGGCCCTAATGAATGATATCTTTGTCATATCCTTACAATCATGCTTAATTTGCTATACGACCATCATTATCATGGAAAAAAACTATCATAACAGCCTCAATAACAGCAACCACTATTATAATATGTACTTGTAAGATAAGATGAGGAAACAAGGAATGAAAATAACATACAAACGTACCAACATGTTTTAATGATGTATCACTACCTTATTAATTAATGTTTTATTCTTTTAATTTGATGTAGCATTTTTTTGTCTCTTATTTCTGCTGTTCATGCATTTGTGAGGATTAAATTTAATTTGTGTAGGTAATGTGCTAGTCGTAACAAACTAGCTTTGCTGGGCTTTTCCTAAGTTTCTCATGCCTACAGTATCGACATACTGGGGGATCATACATTGTCATTATAATGTCAGTGGCTTGCGTCTCGATTAGTTAACAGGACTTAAAGTGGCTAGTGGGTCGGGCTGTTACCTTAAGGTTACCTTGCTGTTCTAAAAGACCCGGGCTCTGGGCTGAGACACAAAAGTGTATTTTTTTGTATTTTTCATTGGGAATGGCGAAAGACTAAAAAGCTCTTTTAGGCAATAAAGAACCCTGAAAAATGTCGGTTTATAGGTAGAGCATCGCCTGTTCAGCATAAATGACTGGTGTGTTGTATACAAATCAGGACAGGTGCAGACCATTCTCGCGTCCACGGCTTTATCCAATTTATTAATCTGCGATGACATCTACGCCCCCGTTTCTAAGAGAGGTGACATGTCTCATGAATCACATTTGGAAATGATCATATGTTTCTTCCCGCACTTGAATCAGATATATTTTCTGTGAAGGTCTCATGAATCAGGGCCAATATTCTAGTGGAACATGAATCTTCTCTGTAAGTCCATAGTCTCCTGCAGACTTCATCAGGTATTTTTCCAGGTTTTGTCTGTACTTTTGCTGCATCCCCCCTCCATCTTCACAAACTTTCAGGCCTTGAGGCATAGAAGGATTCTGATAGAATGATGCGGCCACCCCTCAAGATGATGTGCAGTATTATGCATGGGTTTTTGGTGCACTTAGTGTTGAGGCCAAAAGGCTTCATTTTGGTGTAATCAGACCATATCATTTTCTTTCTCTGGGTCTCAGTCTCCCAGATGCCTTCTGGCAAACTTTAGCCGAGATTTAAAGTATGGTTTTATTTTCGCAGCTCTACTATAAAGGCCACTTTTGTGAAGCACTCTGGCTTTGGTTGAAGTATACATACTTAGTAGGATTTTGGTCTGTGATATACGATGATAATAGGCAAGTTCATACAATTTTGCAGCTGGGCTTTTGCTATGTGTCCAGTCATATGCTATTAAAAATGATGATATGTGCCCAAACTATACTCTCCTCTAGGAACAAACCACCTACACTTCCTTGTTACAAACAAACCACAATAAATGGTTGCATCTCCCTGATGTGGATACATTTCTGCTGATTGCCAATACTGAAGATGTGTGCTGTTCAATTTGTTTCCACTATCACTTCAACATTGGCTCTCACAGCCAAAGATGACTTGTCTGAGATAACGAAGTAAGACTTCGGCTAGTGTGGAAAGGTTAACATAGCTTCTAATGTATGGTCCATGAGATGCATGTTGTTTTATTGAAAAGTGTTTAGATTGCATGTCCACAGGTAGCTCAATTCTAAACATGTTACACTAAATCCTAATTTTCCAATTGATGCAGGGACTAATTTCATTCATTTGTAAGCAAATAAACATGTTTCTACAAAAGAGTAGGTTAATTTAATAGACAAAAACTAAACATTGCAGCAATAGTGAATTTGTTCGGGATACCACGTTTAAAATGCAACATTCAAGAGTAATTCAACAGTTAATAGAAATAAAAGAAAATAACTCTCAATTGATTAGATACGCCCATCGATTACCACAAATGAAGGGATGTAACTGATGAAATGACTACAATTGTACATACTGTGCACAAACGTTTATAATAAAAAAGATGTGAATACGTGCATACTGCATGTTGTGTCACATCGATACATAGCAGGGGTCTGGTGCTCAATCTCGGATATGGGATGATAGGCATCCCTTGGGCTGCTCTATTTGCTATCTTGACTTGCAAACCACTTTTAAAGTTTTACTCAAGACATTGGGAAAGTACATCTAGAATTGTTTGCCAGAAATGTGTGGATTTGCCCCCACTCAAACAGTTATTTTGTCCACACTCAAAACGTAACCAATGCAAGTTGCCTTGTGGTAGGCGGAAATTCGTTTTCAAAAATGGATTGCTCCAGACAATCATGATCTGAGTTGGTTTGAACAGCCATAGTCTTGAGTTCTGGTCCTCTCTGTATTTATTTTAGAGTGAATTTCTTCTTTGACTGTCTAATCATTTGCTGAGAATATAGTTTGAAATGTCTGCACTCTTGATTTCATTATCAACCAATTGCATACCAAGTATAAAGGCATGCTTAGCATCATAAAGAAAGACCGGTAACAGATATGGCATAGCTCAGTCATTGTTGGGCATGCAGAGAAGCATGATGCTGTCATCAAATTCATTAGTGGCTTGCGGCAATAATGTTGAAGAATGTGTTGCCTTTTTCTCTGTCAGCTGAATTGGCCACAGACTTCATTGAACCATGGTTATGACAGTAAATGTATTTGCAGCTGTAATACAAATGTGTTGCTGTTAATGCATTTTTAGCACTTCTGGCGTAACACATAAATGCTCAAAAGAAAGAAACTAATAACACATTCCTAGCGGAACTGACAGATCACTTAGATTGCACTTTAATTCTGGCACAATCACGATGAAATAAAGAAACACTAATGCATTTCGGTGAGCCCTCATCACAGCGTTTAAAAGCATATTCAAGGTGAAGGTACATTTCAAAGCAATGTTGGAATTCATGGCTATTGATTATTAAATCACAATACTTTTCCATGACACTCAGAAGAAAGAAATGTGTTGCCTATGGGTCTAGGAGTGGTTAAAAAGGATTTTCCAAATATTCAAAGATAAATCATTTCACTACATAGGACGGAAATTAAACAGAATGATGCACACAGAAGCCTTTAAGCCTCTCTTGCCACATTAAATGTTGAAGTGCATGAGTGAACTGTCTGAAAGATAGTGCTCAAACACTGCTTTTAAACACAAGAACCTCATACCAACCCAACCCAAAATAATAGAGGCGGTGGCATTATAGTCTGGGGCTGCTTTGCTGGCACAGGGTCTGGTCAACTTGCCAACATTCAATCAACCATGAATTCCATATTTTATAAGAAAAGATTTTAGTCCATTGTTAGGAAGTTTTTGCAATCTGTAAAAAAGCTGAACATTAACGTTGCAATAGGACTATGGGTCAAAGCACATGAGCAAATCTACAACAGCATGGCAAATACACTGCAGGGTAATGGAATGGCAATGTCAATATCTCAATCCTTCTGAAATACTGTTGGGGGACTTGATGTCGTACATGCAAGAAAGCCCTCAAACATTAAATAGTTTCAGCTGTAATGTAAAGATAAAAAATAAAGAGTCATTTGTTAACCTAGTTTCCAAGCAAGTTTTTATATTGTTGTGATGAATATTTTGGCCTGGCGTCATAGCAACAACACTGCACGTTTGGGAAAATTAAATAACACGACGTGACCTCTCATGCACATCTCGGCAATCTGTTCTGGTTCTTATAAGTGCTAACCCAACAAGGAGGTAGGATAGCTCATCCCCCAGCCAATGTTAAGCTTGCAGGTGTCCAACCATAAGCCTTTGTTATCTATAAAGCATTTATATAGTATAAACTGGCCCAAGGCTTTGGTAAATCTCATCAATGATGTCTTGGTAAATCACTGGAGTATCCAGAAAGTTGAAAACAAAAGCTATCAAACATAATTGACCATAACAATGATTTCCTTTCTTGAATGTTAAGATTTTACATTGGGAATTAGAGACAACACTAAATTAAGATGATGTGTGTGTGTTCTGAACGATGTGGTTGAAGGGAAGACTTGATTGGATGTGGAATAACTGAGTCCCCGCGCAGTGCTCTACAAAGGCCATTAAATTCTATTCATGAGAGAGACAATCAATGTCCGTGATGACTCGGCGCTGGGCTTATAAGTGTCTGTCCATCAGCCCAGGCTTCTCACCCATTCTCCTCACAGGCAACTCCAGACTGAAGCTGATGGCATTTGAGGTAATGCTCACCACTGGCATCTCAGTAAAACTAGCGTGTGAGCATCAACAACCCCCCCTGCACCCTTATTTATTGTGGCCTCATGTTTAATTGTGAATTATATTGGACACGGTGAGTCAAGAGCCAGTGCTGTGATTGCTCTGATGCCAGGACACTCGCAGTGTGCCAGCCAAGGACCATCAAAGAGTCAGGAAGAGTGCCAGAATGCTATCAATGGATAGCATCTTTATAACTGGGCCTGTTTTGTTGCCTCATCACGTATAACCCTCTGAAGTTAAATCTCATTGCTCCGATTTGATTGATTCATTATTTTTTCCCCATTAACCTACTTCTCTCCCTCCTCCCTCTATCTTTGTATTCTTGTTATTTCTGGGTCTCCAACGTGTCAGGAAAATATTAGCTGCTCAGCTGGTCGTTATATCCTCTGACTCCACCCTTTACTTTGACACTTGTTGACTCCTGTGATGGATGTCATTTTCCTCAGAGAAAATTGTCTGTCGACTCATTCCCTTCCCTTTTAGTGTGGTTTCTAACAGTGTGACTCACTATCTCTGTGTTTAGACCAATACTGACAGCTTTAAAAATCACTCCTGTGTTCTGAAGTTGGGGTTATAGCTCTAAGAAATATTTCCATATCTATGCATTTTTTCATTTGGCTCCTTCTGACAAACAAACACAAGTCTGTCCGTTGAAAAGCCATGTCATAATGAAAGAGGGACTGGGAGAGTCAGTCAATTGCTATACCTTACATAAAATATCTATTTCTGTCATGTTAAATCACTAGAATGTGAAACATCTATTGCTCTATAACCCACTTAATCAATATGCCCACAGTTTTTTAAATAGTGGTGTGAATTGAAAAAAATATTAGTTTTTTTTACATGGGAAATGTATACTTAGCCCCACATATTGTTGTTGGCCTAACAAACTGATCTACATTAGTCATGTTCACACTACACCTAAGCCTCCTGGGCTAAGCAAGCGTTCACACTGGGTGCTATCCCATTTTGAAGTGGGCTAGCACCAACCTAAACCGAGAGCTGGCCCTGCTTTGAAGTAGGGTTAGCACCAGCTTTTCAGGGCAAGCTTCAGAAAGCTATGTCTAAATAACCAGTGTGAAACAGAGTCAAAACCGAAAGCATTTAGCATATTGTCAGATCACAAAAGCAGCACTTTCACATAATGTACAAACACTTGTGACACCCATCGTTACCCATAGCTAAACGGTAGGTCTGTTTTGGTCTTTTCACTCAGCAAACGTTTGTTATGTAAGTATACCGGATTTAACTGCACAAAGCAGCTAGCTTCTGAAGTAAATATAGGAAACGTGGAAAGATAAAGCGTCAGAGAAGTCACATTTCCCGCCTCATGTTCTTATTTTCACGTTGACGTTTTTGTCTTTGCGTAGTTTAAAAAAGTTGTAAAGGCAAATCTAGGATGGACATTTAGTCAAATATAAATGTTATAATAGTGTTCATAATTATCAGTTAGCCCAGGGCGTAAGAATAAAAGTGAGAATCCCTAAACTAGGATTAAGAATGTCTGATTGTTTGATAAAAACAATTCTGCATAAAAAAGTCTAAAGTAGTGCTCAGGTGACACTCTTGTTTTCTATTAATAATAATATGTGAACGTTTTTTGTAAATCAAATCAATCTACTCTTCAGAGATAAATCTATTCTTTAATTGAAGTAAAACCTGTCATATAAAAATGTAATTCTTAATAAAAAATAAATATTCTTAGTAGCTTCACTTCATGAAGTACTTATGCTCCCTACCCTTGCAACAATTACTGATGAGGTGCAAGGTGCACATAGCAAGGGATCTGAAACCATGTCAAATCTCTCCAGATTCTTTTGTCCCTGTGATCGCTTGTGGACGCTCACCGTACGTTCACAATGAGGCCAAAGGCAGGCAAATTGTACTGGAATAATATACTTGAGTCTGTCCTCAGTGACAAATGTTGGTGTTGTTCTGGAGGAATGCTTTAGGTCCTGCTATAATGACGACCCATTTTTTGCCTCCTGACAGAGGCAGACAGATTTTGCTCTATAATCTCTGGTTACTTGACAGTCCATAATGCTATGAATCTTACCATGGCTCTTTGGGCCTCTGCCAGGAGTCAATAAGTGGGTCACCGTTGTATAGGACTGCCAATGCCTTTATAAGTCATGAAGAGTCTTTGCTAAGTTAAATTAGCCATACAGATCGTAGCTAACTAACTTTGCCTGGCTAATGTTGCAAACATCTTCCTGAAACATCATAGGCTGGTCATTCATTCACTGCAACACTTGCAGCTTTCCATTACTAAATATCTTTTCAATATACCCTCTGTTCCGACAAGTCAAGAAATAAGATCAATTACACACAACAATCAGAACTAATCTCTTGGCCCTATCAGAGTATGTCAATTAAATGAAATATTGTTCCTTTTACATCTTAGAGCACTGGTTATTTTGTGAGGTGAAATTAATGTGCTGGGAATAGTAAGTAAAAGCTGGAGTTTCTTTCCTCTTGTTTTGAATGGTTGTTTCATATAATTATGATTGCAATATACTGATTCCCTTTTGGAGAGTATCTCGAAAGAGAGTAGCTTTTTCAAACATTTTTGATGCTGTGTCTCTGCGTGTGGCAGCTTTTCCATTACGGCTCACTTTCAACACGATTGTTTAGTAGTGAAAGTTGCCGCTGTAACTGTGGTCCTGAATCAATAGATAGGAATGCATGTGGTTAAATGTATTTTGTCACTTTATGTTGTGTTATAGAGACTTATGGCTATTCAGCCTTAAATATCATTGTGGATTATGGAGAAGAATCTAAACAACACTGTGACACGTGTGCTGTTTATACATGTGTATGCTCTGGCCTAACCAGAAAGAAAACAGTGGTATGAACAAAATAAGGAAAGGAATTGAAAGTAATGGAAATCTGTACAGATGTTCAGGGTACAGTATATGTGGCAAATTAAGCAGTGAGTTACAGAAATGCATTTAATGAAAAGAACACAAAGTATACCCAAAAGATTTGTGTAAAAATGCTTTTTTTTTAAATGACAAAGAAAACCCCTTACCTTGCCAACATACTGGTTGTCATTCCCTGTATACTCCTCGAGAAGAAAGAATTGATTCCACATCCATCCTCGTTTGGAACGCTGGAGTATCCTCCCATCATCTTTCTCCGGCAATGTTCCATATGGATTACCAGTATTTTCAGGTACCACTGGTATGGCGGTGATTGTCCACAGGATGGAGAGCATCAATAGACCCAGGTAGTGATTGGTTATCATGGTATCCACACCGACTGGACAATAGTTCTGAATGACTAATGAGTTACGGTAATGAACTTCTGTACGGATGCACGCTGGAATGCAACATCACCAAATCAGGCATGTTATTCTATGCCTTTGATCCCAAATTGAACCCTGTAAAGACAAAAAAAAAATAGATGAATCAGTGCGATAACCCCAAATGTGTTATTGTCCAATCGAGAAAACTTTTCCTTCAGAGTTGTTTAAAATGTCTCATGTTAATTGTATTTTGTTGTTGTTAAAACAACATTTCTAAGATATATGGATGTGCTTATACATTATAAAAATTAATTATTCTGTGTATCTCCACATTTCTTCTCCCTCCTGTTCTGTTTCTGCATCTTTGACCCACTACGCTGTCTATATGCAGCCAATGACTCTCATTGTTCCCTTCACGGAGAGTCACAAAACAGGGCAACAGTAAACTAATCAATCTGAGGAAAACTAAACTAACCTGGTGGACCTAGTTTCCTTTCATCCTGTCTATTCTGCATCCACTGCTGTAGCCACTTTAGTGACTCTAAATGTCATGCCTTTACCTATAACTGCAACCCAATCTTTGCCACCTCCTCGTCCCTTAATCCCACACATTTGTTTAAAAAAAAAAAGACAGATGATGGTCTCCTATTGTACTCTCCACTACTCTCACACACAGAACCACCATGCACCTTGGCCTGTACAAGCCATGTCCATGGTCCTTGCCTGAATAGCAGCCAGGGAAACCACTCCAATGCTCAAACCCAAAAGCCCAACCCAAGCATTCCATTCAGACACCTCTGTTCTCTGAGTCATCGAGGGTCAGCTCTCATTTGCCCTAGTCAAGCCCTGACTCCTCTCAAGCCCTGTATCTCTTCTTGATTGACACAAATGTATCTGGCTAGAAGAATATTGGCTTTACTTTCACCGTTAGGCTAGTGTCACATTCTGTCTGCTTTTGATCCATATCTCTATCCAAGAATATATACATATATTGGAACTGACTGACAATTTGCTATAAGAAGCGCATTCTAGGGTTTGGGGTTTTCTGGCACCCAAACCATAATTTCCTATTTTGTATTATTGGCGCCCTTGGTAGTGCTATAGAATACCTAGATCAAGGCCAGCTATGATAGGTAGTTTGGAAATGCAACTGTGAGGGTGGCCAGCGAGTACTGTGTAATAAGTGAACACTTTGCCCCCCTATGCCTTAAGAGGCTCTCTAGCAACAGACTCTAGAGCCTATGGGTTTTAGCCCCCTTGCTAGTGTGCCCGAATCCCATCCTGAGGACCCGATTCCGATTAGGACCTGTTACACTGGTGCTGTGACCCGGATGTGGGAGTAAAGTGCTGTCCAATGAGGGAAAACCGTGTCTGTGTAGGACCTGTTACGCATGCATACGTTTTTTCTGAAAGAGCCCATTTAGTGTAAGGATAGTTAAAAGACCATGGTGTTAACATCAGTCTGACAATAATAAACAACTTATCGTACAAATTGCTATAAACAAGACATGGATAGATTTTTTATAATTCCTGTGCTTTGATAATTAATGTTCAATAATCTGAAGAAATTAACTCAATGCCGTAAGCATTTGAATTTAACAAAGGACCGGTTTTATTTCTGTGAACAATTTTCTATAATAGTTTTAGTCATGAAACAGAAACACAGCAAAATGCTAGAAATGCATTAAACTGATTCAGCTAATGAGATACAAAAATTTTAAATTATGAATTTAATCACACTTAAAGAGCAAAGCAGGATGCAATTCAATTGATAGGGAGATTGTGCTAATGCATGTACTGAAGCAAACCATGACTGTCATATAGTCAGGTTATGGCTTGTATCCAAATGTTGAAAGGTTATGGCTGCATCAGAGATACCGTGGAAAATGGAGAGGTGTCATCCAAGGTCAAGCTTTAAAAGTATTAAGCAGAACCAGACCATTAAATTATGACATTTCGAGTCAGTGAGAACCCGATCTTGCCGTTTCCCAGATGTTTAACCTTACTAAAAGGCCAGAACATAGCAAAAAAGGTGGACTACATCCGGACAAAGTCATCCTTTTTACAAAGCATGAGCTCCAAAACATTTTGGACCCAATGTGAAAATGGGACTGTGGTCTCCACAGAATATAGCCAAGAAGATTGGGGAAGTCATAGGGTGCGAGTAAGCTATAAGCTGATGATGATGTGCTGTTATCACTTCACAACGCGCGCAGGATTTGCCATTTATGACAGGCAGTGTGACGGGCGCAGCATCCCGGAAATCGGGAAACATTGGCTGGCAATTAATCTTGGCTGATTCCTGTGATTGCATTTTCTAATTATCATTCAAGACTGTCCTTGAGTTTTAATAGCCTTCTGGATATTAATCTTTGATGCACCATGCCTATTAAGTATTAGGCCAGTGAGCCTTTTTAGAATTTCTTCAAACCTGAGCTCAGCAGAGCCTACTTACTGGATTTCTTGGACAGATGCTGTAAACACCACTTGCTGAATTTGACAATGCCAAAATTCTATTGTCTTTGTCAAATATTGCTTTTGGTTCGATTGTATGTATTCTGTATACATTCAGGAACAGATGTCAAAACATTTTCATTGTTCATCCTTAAATCCAATAACAATAAACATTTAATTTTTAACACATTTTTTACGCACTCCAGCAACTGAACGATTGAAGCCATGAAAAACATTTTAAATACATCAGACTGACCCTTATATTTAATTGCTTAAGATATTGTTTTTCGCGCCATTATTTGGTACTATACACACAAGAACAATCAATAACTTTATATTTGTATTATATTAGCTTTATAGTATGTGCAGTGTTGCCCCGGATATGTGTCAGTGCAGGGAGCCTCATAATTTTGGCTAACATTTGGTTGCTTGCATTAATTATAATATGGTATTATCTATCTATTATCTATTAAATTAAATAGATATAACTAAATAGATCATCTAATCTAGGAAGTAAGAAATTTAAATCAGGACGCGTTAAAAATAAAGCTAAAGGATTTAATACTCATGCTACGCCAGAGCCTACTCTTTACAGTAATGATCACAAGGACTTTTGCCAAAAGCCAATGCATCACCTTGGTTGCCCTTTCATATTGAAGGAAATGTTGGCATAGAATTCCCTGTACGGTCAAATTGCTGGCATTAAGTCTTGGTGTGAATGGTATATGAGTCATGAATTTACATTCACACATGCTGTGTTTGTCTGTCAGGTCTGGTACAGGGGAAGAGCCTAAGAACAGGTATAGATCCCTGTATATGTAGGCCAAGAAAATCGTATTGCTGGGATTGTGTCTGCAAAACACAGGCTGGAAAAGCAAATCAACAGTAATGACTACTCTGTTGTTTGTAATAGCATTAGACCGACTACAAACTAAACAACTAACCCTCCTGTTATTGTAGTGGAACATGCCCCGCCAAGCAAACATAACCTATTTTATTTTAGACAAAACTCCACTTCACCCCCCTTAGTTTTCCCTCTCAATGTTCTTGTCTACCCAATTCTCTCCTGCCCCCCCCCCCCCATGTTCACCAAGCAGGAGATTAACAAACTGCTTAAAAACTGAACAGCAGGAATATTGAGAACATGGATGGGGATTCTTTAGATAGAGTAAACAAGGGGTGTTAAACAGCTGTCCATTGCTTATGCAGACATGAGCAATGTTTCAAATTCTTCATTTTTGTTTGAGCCCATAAAAGGTTGCCTGCCGGAACAACTATAGACGTGTAGCATGCACCTCAGTCTCTGGACATTGGAGCGGTTGACTGGCTAGAAGGCTAGCGCAAAATAATGTATAACTAACCACAGAAATACATAGCTAGGAGGTAGTGAAGTCCAGGGTTACCAGGTACTCACACCACCTAGGAATAGCTGGCTAATGGATTGGCCAAGCAGTCCCCATCAGTGTCTTCTGAAGACCAATTTCAGCTCCTCCTTAATGATTGAAACCTCACCTCAGTCCAAAGACAACAGACGAAGACAACTCCCTTAGATTTGTAATAGAGCGGTGTGTGGAGAAGTTAGGGATGTTGTGATTATCATAAAGATGTCCTCACCTTATGCTTTCCCCTGCTTCCCCGTGTCGAATATGGTTTCCACTTAGCTTTGTCAATTTGTTGTGCTACTGTTCTCTGTACATTTCATCTTGAAGGTCTGTTTAAGCATTGCAATAATCCAATAACCTTTTGATTCAGATTCATTTCACAGCCTTTTGTGGGGACTTACATGCTCTCACAGACATGGATATAAGCATCCAGTGCTGATACTGAATCCTCAGGAGTATGGTTCATTATGCCTACTTCCTGGTTTGTAAACGGAAACTGTCTTTCCATTGCTTCCTCTGACCATATCTGGACCATCCTAGGCCACTAGCATATTGTAGCTAGTGCTGTTCTAGTGCTAGTGTGCTTCCACAAAGCTACTGTAAATTAGAATTTAATTTCTTTTTGAAGAACGTGTAGTTTAGTACTTCCCAGATCTTGAATGTATGCAGCACAAATAATTGATTTGAATATTATTGTAAATTATTATTTGCAAAGGCACCTATACATTGTGCAGTTCCAAATGTGCTTATGTACCTATGGGGCAATATGTAAAGTCTTGTATTATTTACATGACCAATTGCAATGTTTTCTAAACTCTTGAAAAAGCTTTATTTCAAATAATGTAAAAAAAAGGGTTTTAGAAGACTCACTGGCGATGCGGTTGCCTAAGTGTAGCTTTGCACATTTTATCTCTTAACAACATTCGTTGGGACAGCTAAACCATTATTGGGTCCAAACGTTGGTTTAGTATTCTGAGATCTACATAATTTTTTTATTGTTCCCTGTTTATATAAATAATAAAGATCCTATAACTGCACCATTTTAAAAAGCCTAACAAAACATTTCTATGAATTTCTTTTATCAATTTCAAGATGGGCTGTGTTTTTGTCATTCCTTGAAATTGCACCTATCTTAATCAGACAGAGTGATGGTTTGAACACATATTTGACTAATACGAAACATGGCAATTTCAACAAATCAAAACACATTTGCCAAACTGTCCAATTGATGTTGAGGCAGTTGTAGTGCTTTAGGGTCAAGTACTAACATTTATGTTTTGTGATTGATTAAATGGCTTGGACCACGGACTGCACACTGACATACAGCAGAATTCTAAGACCTCCACAACCCCTAAGTGCTAGTACATCATGGCAGTGATGCAGTGTTGAAAAACCACCAGACCTGTAAAAGTGTCCACTTGGTGGAGCCCTGGACCTTTACAACATTGCTAGCTTCAGGAACCGACTGCAGCCTCTGGAAAGGCTTGACAGCCTTTTACAAATGCTCAGAAAATCTGCCACAATTTTGAAATGCTGTCTCCACTTTGTAACTTGAAAACTAGTTCAAAAAGGAATAGACTTCTAACATATGTGAGGCCACGAGCAGACAAAATCCTACCAATTGAATAAATCATTACTGTATAGTGTAGTAGTTTTGGAGCAAGCAGAACACAAACTGTGGGAAATAGTCCACTTTCTCTCACAGTTTAATTTCCTGTCGATCACTGATCCTATCTTGTATTATGTGTTTTTGATTAGTTTGAGTACACAGAATTAACAACATTTCCATCGGCTTCACTTAGAAATTGGTTTGTTGTTTGTAATTAGAGGCTGTTGAAAGCACTGGTTGCATTTCTGTTTAAAGAGCCATGCAGAATATGTGTGGGAGGGCAGGGATGGAATGATTTGCTATTATTCATTCTTACATTGAAAGGCCATTGCACATTTGACAATAGTTTAGTGAACATGTTAGTGGTTAATTTGTGTTACACAAACCACCCAGTAGAAACGGAACCCTTTAAATCACCTGTGTGACTATAAAGCTGTCTCTGCTAAGCCCCAGAGCACACAGCAGGGAGAGATAGGGAGAGAGTGGATAGATGAAGGGATGGAGAAAGTGAGATTAAGAGAAAGAGACATGTTGATGGATAGAAAGATGGATAGAGAGATGTACAGAGAATATATATACGGAGTACGTATGGCCAAAGCAACCAAACATTTTTAAGGTTCTGAGCAAAGATACTGTAGGGAAAGTAATAAAAAAAAATCGGCTCACAATTACATACATACACCGGTACAATTTCACCGTCTCTCCCCTAGACAATATTAGCTAAATAAACAGGGGTTTAAAAATGTATTCCCCATAAAATTCCCGTTTATGAACCCAACCATAATCCAAACCCATAACCCCCAAAAACACAACCTTAATGCTTAGCTTAATCCTGACTTCAACCCTTACTTCAAGTGGGACCGCTTCCATGCACATGGAAAAATTAAAGTGGTCAAAAGGAAATCTGGCCATATCTTTTGTCCCTGTTTACGTGTTCATACATACAAACATCCTTCTGGCAGGTGAGAAAAAAGTCTCACTATCACTTAATGGAATTGTGTGAAGTTCATAAATATATATTTTCTAGAAGTAGGCTGCCTGTTAACATCTCCATCTCGTGACCAAGATCCAAGTCAACCTGCTTTTGTTTAAGAACACTCAGTGTAACTATTGCTTCTTTAATTTGTAAATCTGCAAATCCTTTCCACAATTTTGGGCTGTTTTTCCAACCCTTCTTGTTAGAACGAAAGTTGCAGAGTGCAATAAGATACTGCTCCTTTTCATTCATTATTCGAAAGGGCTGAAAACGGCAGTGGTTTTACAGGGACGTTAAATATTCAACATTAAATCCAAAAATCTAACCTTAATTACAAATCATTTTAAGCATGCCAGTGTTCCAAAGTATAGTGCACATTTCAAACATAACACATTGCATTGATTAGACGATCAGGCAGGTTGGAAGCAATACCTAGATGTTCGCTGTGTATTGTGTTTCTCAACACCATGCAGAAATGTCAGACATTATTCTAATCTACCCTTCAAATTGCATTAAACAGAAATCCTGTAATTACCCCAATTTTCCTAAAAGTTATTGAACGAGACTAATAACGACGTTGAGGAGACAAATGTCATACTCTTTCAGTTCATCCACCAAATATCTAGGATTATTTTCAATAAAATTATTGAAACTAGATTCTAAGACTTTCTTTCCAGAGTGGTGCATTCCTCTGGCGGTGGCACTATGATTTGGCATCCAAAACGCATCTGCTTGTCTTCAAAGTCTAGAATCTGGAACACAATCTATTTTGAGAAATCTTGCAAAACGGACCAACAGAAACCTTACCTTTGGTATTTACAGCTCAGAAGTAGGGTCCGTCTGTGTTTCTGGGTGTCATTGTACTGTGTCCCCACTCCTCACATGACGTATTTAACGGTGGCGCTTATTCGTTCCCCTCTCGGCTGCACTTACATTCCAAGACTGAAAACAGTGCTGCAAGGACTGGTTAGTGTGTTAGAGTCTGTATGAGCCTACTGCCTTCTTCCTCTGCCTCTCTCTATGCTTCTCCCTCTTACACCCTCCCTCTCTTTCTCCACCCCCTGCCTCTTGCTTTTCTTTTCCTCCTCGACCATCTTTCTTCCTAACCTCTCTCTCTCCCCCCCCTCTCTCTCTCTCTCTCTCTCTCTCTCTCTTTCTCTCTCGAGTTCTCTCTCTCTCTTGCTGCATCACTTCTCGCTGTGGATGTCAGTGGGGCTGAAGCAGAAGGGACTGTTTCTGATTGGCTGCCATTCCCAAGTTTGCACTAAATAAAGAGGGAGAGAAGAGAAAAATACAGAAACGGGGATAAGGGAGGATATCAAGCGCCTTACGTTAATCAGCGGCAGTTGATGAAAGCAGGAGATGAATTGAAGATGGGTGAGGTTAACAGGCAGCGGGGGAACTGTACTTCCAGAATGATTGACTATGACAATGATCTGACCGTGACAAGTGGCAGATGGGTGTTCCCTGATTATCATGATAATCAAGGCATATCGTGATTATCAGGGAATATCCCTTCTTCATATTTTGTATAATTACTGCCCCGGTTAGGAGAGCCAATATGGCAGTTAATGAGAAACGGGTTAACATTAGGGAAAGGGTTGAACTTATCTAAAAAGCTACAACTGTCAACAACGTTCTTCCACAGGTGACCACAAGAGGGTGCTTTAAGCCTATTTCATCTAACCACAAAGGTAGAAACCTAAAATTACATATAAAAAAAAAAAAAAGCAACATAATTGTTATTAATGGCATGGCCCATCGCAGCGAATGCCTGCTAGACACTTGCCACAGTGAGAGCCTGCTCTGCGAATGCACCGTGACAGGTGGCTCTGTAGAGAGAAGGCGCATTTTTCTATGCTAGGTTGTACTAAACAGAGCAGCTCCTCTGACGGATTGACTCTGTGATGTTGGATTTCCAAAGCAATCGACCCGATCTAATCTCCTTTCAATGACAGTGGAATGAAGGAGAAAAATGCCATAACTTGTAAATCAACCTCTCAGAGGAGGGATGTTCCTCCATCGCCGGGCGGATCCTCGGCCTGCCGGTCGGCAGTAGATTGAGCGAGCGCAAGCGGACGGCCTGTCCAAGCTGGCAGCACTCCGTCATATATTTCCATTCTGCGATTCGTCCTGGATGCATATCAATATATCTCTTGACAATCCCCTGGCTTTTGAAAGTGATATAGCATTTTAATTCGGTTGTGGGAAATGAAGAGAGATAATATATTGCGGGGGTGTTGGAGGAAAAAAAGGGGAGACAGTGAGAGAAAGGGGAAAGAGTGATGGGGAGAGCGTAGAGACAGAGAGATAAAAAAGGTAGATGGAAAACAGAATAATAAGTCATTACATGCCAATACACATACCTGCACTGTGAGCTGATAAATGATACGATGGAGTAACTTTGAAATGCTCGGGAAGCCTCTCAACATCTACAGCCTCAATGAATACTTTAGGAAAAGCAGCAGCAATCCGACTTGCAACCGTCGTCCCAGCGCTGGTTTTATCTCACCTTATCAATGCGAACAGATTATTATTTCATACTCTGTTCCCTACGTATTGCAATGCTTTTGACAAGTGCAAATTCGCTGACATCAAATGTAATTTAGACCACTGAACCAGTATCCAATTAAATCGCTGGTTAGTGATAACCTTTGACTATTTCCTGGAGTTCCTTGTCTTTCGGGTGACTTTTAGAGTTATTGCATGACTGTAACTTAATGACTAAGACGTGGATATTGCATTCATCAGTTGTTATGCATGTGTACTTCATCATGTGAGATCCTATCATTCATTCAGGTTTGAGCTGTCACCGTCTGACAAACATTAGAAAAGGTGGTAATAGAATGTAGTGTGGTATTACGTTTTCGGCATGGTTCATAGCCATGGATTGGCAGGATCAACACCCAGATGTAGATGAGGTTATGGTAAGCCTTCAGGCAGGGCCAATATGACTTGCAGCACATATTATTTGTTAGGCAGTTCTACAAGGGAGTAACAGATACCCCCCCAAAGAAAATCATTTTAAAATGAAAAGTTACTATAATAATAAAGCAGACTCACCTCTCTCCTCCAGGTTAGGGGGCATGGGTCAAAGCTGTGGAGCAATGTGCACTCTGAAGCATGAACCTCGTCACACTGGGGAATATGATATTAACCTTAGTCTTTGAGAAGTTTAGTCTATGTATGGTCTTAAAGGGGAATTCCACCCTGGAGGACCCTTAAGTGGTTTGTATCATGTTTGAGAGATGTCTAGGTCCGTGAAATTTGTTTCACCCGTAATTGGCCAGAAGGAGCACGATAATGGGCTTTGCGTACAAACGACACACTAGTATGTCAGAACGTGTGTTGGGTCAAGCAAGAAAATATATGTCATGTTTTGTTTAATTTGGCGAACTCCATACACTATACAGATTGACTTCCGAGTTGTTTTGTGTGTTTTTGTAAAAGCACTTTGTGACAACTGCTGATGTAAAAAGGGCTTTAAAAATACATTTGATAGATTTTTGAAGTAATTTTCTTTTTTTAAGTAATGTTATGCAGGGACAGTCCGGTTAAAAATGTTGGGGTCACCTAGATACATTGGGGAGAACAAGTATTTGATGCACTGCTGATTTTGCAGGTTTACCTACTTACAAAGCATGCAGAGGTCTGTAATTTTTATCATAAATACACTTCAACTGTGAGAGACAGAATCCAAAAAAACAGAAAAAAACATTGTATGATTTTTGAGTAATTAATTTGCATTTTATTGCATGACATAAGTATTTGATCATCTACCAACCAGTAAGAATTCCGACTCTCACAGACCTGTTAAGTTTTCTTTAAAAAGCCCTCCTGTTCTCCACTCATTACCTGTATTAACTGCACCTGTTTGAACTCGTTACTTGTAGAAAAGACCCCTGTCCACACATTCAATCAAACAGACTCCAACCTTTCCACAATCGCCAAGACCAGAGAGCTGTGTGAGGACATTCGTGATCATGAGGAAGGTGAGGGATTAGCCCAGAACTACACGGCAGGACCTGGTCAACAACCTGAAGAGAGCTGGGACCACAGTCTCAAAGAAAACCATTAGTAAAACAGTACGCCGTCATGGATTAAAATCCTGCAGCGCACGCAAGGTCCCCCTGCTCAAGCCAGTGCATGTCCAGGCCCGTCTGATGTTTGCCAATGACCATCTGGATGATCCAGAGGAGGAATGGGAGAAGGTCATGTGGTCTGATGAGGCAAAAATAGAGCTTTTTGGTCTAAACTCCACTCGCCGTGTTTGGAGGAAGAAGAAGGATGAGTACAACCCCAAGAACACCATCCCAATCGTGAAGCATGGAGGTGGAAACATCATTCTTTGGGGATGCTTTTCTGCAAAGGGGACAGGACAACTGCAATGCATTAAGGGGAGAATGGATGGGCCCATGTATCGCAAGATCTTGGCCAACAACCTCCTTCCCTCAGTAAGAGCATTGAAGATGGGTTGTGGCTGGGTCTTCCAGCATGACAACGACCCGAAACACACAGCCAGGGCAACTAAGGATTGTCTCCGTAAGAAGCATCTCAAGGGCCTGGAGCTAACTCTCCAGACCTGAACCCAATATAAAATATTTGGAGGAAGCTGAAAGTCCATATTGCCCAGCGACAGCTTTGAAAACTGAAGGATCTGGAGAAGGTCAGAATGGAGAAGTGAGCCAAAATCCCTGCTGCAGTGTGTGCAAACCTGGTCAAGAACTACAGGAAACGTATGATGTCTGTAATTGCAAACAAAGGATTCTTTACCAAATATTAAGTTCTGCTTTTCTGATGTATCAAATACTTATGTCATGCAATGAAATGCAAATTAAATACTTCAAAATCATACAATGTGATTTTCTGGATTTTTGTTTCAGATTCCGTCTCTCACAGTTGAAGTGTACTTATGATACATTCATGAAATTAGTCTGAATAGGACATATAGCAAGATTAATAGAAAATAAAGGCATTGTTAAGGTTTGAAATAATAATTGTCCTTCAAACTGCTTTTATCCAAGAGCCAGCCTTACAGACCTTAAGCATTCTACTTGGCATAAAGGTAGTATTGGTATTGAGGTAATTTAAATAGATTTCACCCAACGCATCCTGAAGCACCTCCTACAAGTTGGTTTGGCTTGATAGGCACTACTTGCATGCCTATCTAATCCAATAACAGCTCAACAGAGTAGAGGTCCGGTGATTATGCTGACCACTCAATTATAGACAGAATACCAGCAGAATTCTCTTCCCTAAATAGTTTGAAGGTGTGCTTGGATCATTGTCTTGTTGTAAAAGGGGAATTGGCTACAATAATGCGCTGTACACAAGGTATGGCATGGCGTTGCAAAAGGGAGTGATTGCCTTCCTTCTTCAAGATCCCTTTTACCATGTACCAATACCTTAAGTTACCATCACCAAAGCACTCAGTGTTTGTGGGTACTATTTAATGAAGCTGCCAGGTTCAGGACCTGTGAGGCATTGTGCAATGGGGCCTCCCACTCCACTTTCTATTCTGATTAGAGCAGGTTTGTGCTGTTCTGTGAAGGGAGTAGTACACAGTGTACAATATATTCAGTTTCTTGGCTATATCCCAAATGAAATTACCTTCATTTCTCCGCGCACGAAGAGACTGACAAGTTTCGCATGAAATGTCTTGACTTGGTCTGGAGCATCAGCACTTGTCAGTTTGATTACAGACTCAACGTATTTTATTGTCAAGTGCATAACACATCAGTGTCATTGTTAGCAATGAAATTCTTATTACATGGCACGAGTCATCAACGCAGTAGTATAAGTAAAAAGTAGTAGTTTGCAATGTCCTGCAAGTTACTCCAAGCCTGTAGTTCATCCATTTTATTGCCCAGGGTTTGAACATTTGCGAACAAAATGCTTGGTGTTGACGGACTGCAGTATGCCGTCTGATATCTACAAAGGATCAGTTGCCTCTTTTCTGTCTTCTCCGTCGGCATGTAGGGCAACAACAAGTCCTTTAAGCAGAGAAAATGTCTGTATTTTGTGATGAACAAACTTTCAAAAGTGCTAGTCAATCATACTGAATGAGCGACAGTGCCGCATGAAAAAAATAAAAGCAATATAATAGTAATAGGCAAGAAACGGCGTAGTGAATGCACAAAAAAGTTAAATGGCACCATATATATACTAACTGGATCAGCGAGCACCATTTTAGTTATATTGATTTTTACGTTACACAAAAGTTTTGCATTACACATTATTTATTGCATAAATAATGTATTTGTGTGGTATCAGGATTTCATTTTATCTGTTCATTTTATTGTAACAGAGCTAACTTGTTACATTGCAGGCTAATGATATTGCCTCAACGGCACATAGTATTCAGTGTCTTACTATTTACATAATTTCTTTCTGACAGTGGAGGCTCAACCATTGGAGATACCTTTCAGTACTTACATTTGGGTCCACAAGCCATTGAGAACCAGTTAAGGGCGTTCTATATGCCTGTGGGTAGTTTTTGTGTTACATTTATTAGCTACACGGCTAATTGGCTCATTATTTGAGCTTAGGTCACAAGGTTCTTCAATTAACATGCTTTAACATTTTATTTTAAGTGACTTACAAAACAATTCTCATTTCAATATTTGAGGAGATATACCCTCCTCAAAAAAAAAAACCCTCAATCACACATCTTTACTGTGCATTGTTTGTTTCGTTGGGGACAAAATGACATGACAAGGGTTAATGGAAACCAAAATCACCAACCGATTGAGGGCTGGATTCAAACTCAAACCAAAAATCTAAGTAAACTATTGAAATAATTTCCAACTTGAATTTTATCTTGGAATAATGTGATTTAGTATTTTGTATAGCCCTCACTTGCCTGTATGCACTCTGTAGTGACACTTTACTAAACTGATACATTAGTGGACTGTACACTGTATATTTCTAGTTAAGTGTTGAGCTTAATGGAAATGTGCTTGTGTTTGGACAAGTAATGGGAATGTTGGATGTGTAGATAATGCCATCACTGAGGTTATCACTGAATGGTGACATCATTCAATGGTTTCAGTAGATAATTGTGGCCCATCAGTGGACTATCTGTGAATGTTTTAAAGCCAATGTGTCTGTTCTTTGTCCAGAAAGTATGTGACACTGCTAACTTGAAAAGGTTGCCAACAGTGTCCTTAGTCCCCTGGGGGGGGGGGACTGCTTGCCCTTTTGTGTAAAACCTAGAAGGGATAGAACAAAGGGAACATGTATAGTCGACATAGGACAGCCGTGCGGCATCTTGTCCCCAATATAAGTTTAAGTATTGAATGTACTTCTCCAGAGATGTCTCGTGGTTTACTTGTATCAATGTTTCTTTTATTCTAGCTAGAAACCTTTTGGAAGTGCCAAGAGAATGTTGACTCTGTACTGATTCGACGGAATAGCTATCATACCTCGCCAAAAACATTTGGGCATGCTCCTGATGAGACAGCGGATGATGTCCTGGGGGAACTCCTCCCAGACACGGAACTGGGCATCAATGAACTCCTGGACAATTTCTGGCAATATTTTGTGTAACGATCTTCTTGTGTAACGACCGGTCTTGTGTTTGCCGGACTGCCTGTGCAACCTGAATGGGCTCACAATCGTATTTCATATTGGTTTCTTAGCAATTCCATTACCTCATTCATGTTTTAGGACACCTGAGAAAATTATTTATCGAAACAGAAAGTGATTAAATAGATGTCTGAGGTGTCTTAGAATTATTTTACTGTACCTTACACATATTTTGCAGTGTGGTTGTTACTTGCATCTAATAGTAAACTATGGCAGCAGAGTGTCATTTATTTAAATATGTTTTGGAGGAATATATCGGAAACATCATTTGGAAAGATAGGGACAAGTGGCCTAAACTGCTGCTGTTTTATAGATACTTTGCTTTCAGACAGCATGACCTCTGGTCTCTACATAATCTCACAATAACAGTCTGACCATGTGCATGAATCCCAAATGGGCCCCTGATCCTTATACAGTTTAGAAAATGGAGTGGGATTTGGGATAAATCCACAGTCACCGCAGTGTCCATCCCCTGGGAACTGTCGCAGTCATTACCAGTGTGCAATAGCAGAAAAACAACAACTGCCTCTCCAATTACATACAGAAAGGAAACATCCAAACAGTTATCAACAAAGAGCAGTCTTGTTTATTAGCAAACACAGATGATTTTTAATCAGGTCTTGGGGAGAGTGCCAAGTAATGGCTGCCTTACGCTTTTTCTAAGTAAAGAGTTGGAACATCAAAGAAGGATTCTAGAATAATATAGATAGCTGGGTTATTGCATTGCATCCTAATAATGACACTATTCTGTATATTGTCTCTTACGTTCAACCAGGTCCCGGGGAACTATTGACATACTGTAGGCAATGATCTATGTAAGAAATTGTGCTACCATTTGCAAAATAACCATAGTCTGATAATCTGGTCTACCAATGTTTCAAAATTAGAAATGTTTTCGAAGATTGAACTCAAGTCCACAATCCATAGTATACTGGAGATGAGTGGACTTATAGTCTATCAACTACATATTTTCGATTTCGTGATTGTTAATTGCATTTTATGTTAGGTTCCGCCATCACTAATCACAGCTCAAGTCCATTGTAATCCATGGAGTTGATTGTAATTTATTTGACCAAAATCAATGAGTCATCCTTATTTAAGTTATCTTGTGTAATATACTCTTCGTTAATCCAGAAATACTAACGCATGCAAGCTACATTCACGTCTTTCCCACCTGAATAGATACGGAGAACTAGAGGCAGTCAAACGGATAGGGGGAGAGTACAGTACAACTAGAGGACTGATACTGACCCCACCAGAAGTGTACTGGTGATATACAGTAATATCATAGATCACTGCCCAAGAAAGAGTTTCTTCCCCCGAAACCAAAACAGGCTATTTCTGTTTTCCTTTCTACTCCTCACGTCAGGTTTGCTTTATTTTTGTCTACCCATTTTATTGCCCCAGCCAGATGACTGGATTGTGGAGATCACAGGCGGAGTAATTCATCACAATGCGAGATGGCAACATAAGTGTCCGAGATGGAGACTCATACATCATTGCCATGTTTGCCTGTGGATGATTACATTTGAGGTTTGTCATCAGGGTCCCACAGATGGGGCACCCAGTGCCAGTAGAGTGGACGTGTGTGTGTGTGCTAGTATATGCGTGTGTGTGTTATGTTTCTGTTTGTCCAGAGCTAGGAGTAAGGGGGTGGGGGGGGATTAGAGTGTCCAAACTGTCTGAACCAAACTTTGATTCAGAATTTTCCTTTGGTCAATCTTAAAAAATAAATACCTAAAAAATATACCAGTGGTATTCAACTCTGGACCTTCAAGCCAGTTCCACTCAATTATTTCATTGCTACCCCCTAATTAGAGTATTATTTAGACATGGTGTGTGCAAATTATGATGAGGTACAACAGAACACCAGCAGGCACCGGACCTTGATGGTAAGTGTTGAATACCCCTGCAGTAGACCAACTTAACATCTCCGAGGGGGAACAATATCTACAATATGAAAACTGTTCTTATTCATTACCACTTAACTGGTTAGTTTGTGTTCTGTTAAGAAGGATGTACCATCATCTAAATAGGAATCTTATCATTTTAGCACCTTGGTTGGGCGCTTTATTGGGTTAATACTCTGAATTTGCATACATTATAAATGTCAGGTATATTTTAATAAAGCTGATGAAAAAGTCCAGTAAAACCTTTTCCTAAAGAAATCCTGGATGTATCTATTTTGTTTCTGTGTCTTGATGTATGCTTATGGGTGTACCAAATGGGAATATTCTGTCCAGAGCTCTAGGATTCCAGACAGCGGCTGTGATTTCATGTTTCAGATCTGAGGTGCTGGAGATGTTGCTTTGTATCTTATTGCAGGGGATCCAGCCGGGGACACTCAGGACGAGAACTTGTGTTAGTAGGATGATGTTGTTCTCGGCACATTGTCACAGGGATTTCTGTTTTGGCACCTTCCCGAATATTCATTGGATTATTTCCTGCAAACCTCAAGCTTTTGATAAGATGGCAATTAGATGGATTGTTTTTAATTACATGCTGAAACAAAACAGCCTATTGCAAATGATTTATGTCATAGCCAACCATAAAATCGCATTTACCAATAAGAGACAGTACAGTTTCAAACATTGACATGCCTAGACTCAGCTGAATTTCTATCATGCAGCAATCGCAAACACGGTGATGACACTCAAAACAATGATCCTTTTTGCTGCAACATTTTCACTATGAGGATGGAGAGCTAGATGGCTCAAGTGTGACAGACTAATTGTGTTTCCCTTGGCTCTCCTCCGGTGAACAAATATCTGTCTTCCTGCCTGTCTTTCCATGGGTTATTGTTTGCTGATCTCTCACGCAAACTCATTGAGTATTCACAAATAATTGGTTTCCATGAAAAAGGGACTCTGTTCAAGGGATTCGTTATGTGTGCCTACATTTTCACCCCTTTTCATTTGCAGGGAGCTAAGAAGACCTTATCTCGGTAAGGGCACACTAAATGTCTAAATGTAGGACTTTATTTTCTCCCTGTCGCTATTATTCTTGAAAGACAGTAGGAAGTCTGGAGAATTAAAGGGGTATCATGCAAATTGTGTATTTTTTTCGGATGCTCCCTTCAAACGTCAGACATAAAGAACTTCTGTCTGTAGATCTTTCCGGAAATGCAAAGTAACAAAAGGCAGTGTAGTCGGCCGATACTTGTTGTTATTGTTTATGAAATTAAGCTGCCCTTCTGAAACATCATTTACAGTGGCAGTTTTCAACAATACTGTAACAAGCGTACTGGGTGGCATATTAAAAGTTACTGGTTCGTTGTTTCTGACGAGCTGTCATAGAGCTGCCACTGTAATCCTTTCTGCACAGCCCCGTAGGAAAGATATTCTGCATTAGCCTGTTGATGACAGGGTAATTTAGAAGAGCTCAATGGGTGCTAATCCTGCGTCCAAATCATACCCGCCGTGGCCTGATGTCAAATATGCCCTATGTAAAACCATAGTCACCTCTCACAGTAACCTTTGGAGGAAAAAAAAAACATTAGCACTGCCATTGTGAAGTCTAAGGTCATTGCAAGTCTTAGGAGTTAGACAGTTGGGCCAGTCACCAAAGGTTTTCTGATTTGAATTCCAGAGGCGACAGTGTGAAAAGAAGCATTGATAGCGCTCCGCCCTCATTTCTTTGGAAAAAAAAAACACAATAGCTAAACTGCACACATTTCTGTGCTGTATTTTCCATAAAACATTAAATAAATATTCTCATTATTTTGGCAATGGAAATTATTTATGTTCTCTGAGCTTCCACATGGCACACAGCCCTAAAGAGATCAAGCCCACATGAAGACTGGTGGCATAGTGACATTATTAGTCATGACATACAGAACAGAGGACTAAATACATTTTGTAGAATGTTATTAGAGCTGATTGCAAAGGAAACGATAGTTTTACCTATGCACTTCTTCGTTTCTCTGAGCATGCCTAACATCTTCTACGAGTGTCATTTGCACCCTGATACATCGAAAGCATTTTGAACCAATTAAAATCCTCTGAATTGCTGGCCAGCAGATTTCCTCATTGAAACTGTATTCAGTAATGTTTTTATTACATTTATCCTAGTCATCCTTTTAGAATCATTGTCTATATAATTCTAATAAATAGACAGAACAGGTCCAATATATTACAGCAATCAATTAAAGGTAAGTCATCAAAATACATGCATGTTTTTTTGCATGTGTATGGTATATACTGTATAATATGAACTCTGGCCTTATTTTTTATTTAGGGTTATGAAAATGGTAATAAAAAATAAAAAAATAAAACATTTTGGTGAGTTTGCAAGAAAGGTACAGCCTGCTGTAATGCTAGATGATCCCATCAATTTGGCACCTGCCTAGACAGCAGTCTAAAAGACCTGTTAGTCATGTCAGTGTCAAGCAAGGTGTCCAGTGTCTGTCTGACAGCCTACACAGTATATCCTGACACTGGCACTTAGCCTAATATGGCAATATATATATTTTTTTGTGGCTGGGGGCGTTAATGCGTTAATCTCTGCAATTCATTTAAAATGTTTAATGTGTTAAAATAATTTAACGCAGCACCTTTTTCGTGTGAATCACAAACACTATTGCCTTGGTTTTAGTCACTTGCTTTTGTGAGTTAGTGATGGGATGTTAGGATCTACCGACTAGAATCTTTGAATCTCGTTCAGCAAAATGAAATAATATTTCAATAGTCCTTTTGTTCATTCTTCCGGGGGGCTGGGGGTCCGGTGTTTAATAGCTAATGTTGAATACGTCCACTATTGCAAACATTTATCATATTCCGAATGCACAACTCTCAAAGCATCTATTAAATCTATAAACCACAGAAGGCTAGCTACAGAAAAGACAAATAGTTGGAAGGGGGCTTTGGTAAAGTCGTAAAAAGTTAACATGCAAGTATAAACCAAGTTCACTGATGGTTCATATAACCAGAACTGTGTGTAGTTTGTATATTCAAATATGCTTTCATCAGATTTGAGCCCTTGCAGGTTCTTGCACTCAACCACTTACCAGGTGACGTCAATTGAGTCTGTTAGGATTTGGGGTTTAAGGGGGGACATTGGGATTGGGCCCTTAAAGCTTTATGGTTTAATGTTGCTGCCTATTATTGATGGGAAGGACTACTCTGTGGTTTTGTTTACAGTTCATACGATGTCATACTTTGTTCTATTTAAAATATACTTCATTGTGTTTAGTGCTTTATTTTAGTGATTCTACTACTTGTACAAAATTAAATCACAGCAATGTATGCAATTCATTTCTGGTTTTATTTTCATCGATTCCCAACCCTAAAATGTATCGATACTCTGCTCCAAAAACGTAAGGGAACTCATCACAGTATAACACCAAGTCAATTAAACTTCAGGGATATTCATCTGTCTAGTCAGGAAGAATATGATTGTGAATAAATGTCATTTGTTTTGGTGCAAAAACGTGCACTGGAGAGACAACAGCGAGACAACCTCAAAAAGGGAATGGTGTTACGGGTGGTACCTGCAGCCAATTCCGGAAGCACAGGTAGTCCAGCTCCTCCAGGATGGCCATCCATAAGTGTCATCGCAACAAGGTTTGCTGTGTCTCCCAGTCCAGTCAAAAGAGCAGGAGGAGATACCAGGAGCTGTAACACAAGGAGAACTGGACAGGGCCACAGAAGAGCATCAACCCAACCCAGGACTGTCATCTGCTCCATTGTGCGAGGAGGAACAGAAGGAGTACTGCCAGAGCCACATCAAATCACCTCTAGCTGGCTACTGGTGTGCATCTTTCTGACTGAACTGTCAGAAACAGACTCCATGAGGAGCCTGTGGGACCTGTGCTCACAGCCCTGCATTACGCAGCTTGATTGGGGTTTGTCAGAGAACACCGGCAGGTCTGCAGTTTGTGCCCCGTTCTCTTCACAGAGCAGGTTCAGACTGAACACATTTGACAGACAAGAACACATCTGGAGAGGCTGTGGTGAACGTTATGCTCAGTTATGGTCTGATAAGACATTTCCTTGGAGGGTCGGCCTCTGTTCTAGCCAACCCTGAATGCTGTTAGGTACCAGAATGAAATCCTCATGTTGGTGCTGCGGGCCCTAGGTTCTTTCTGGTGTTGGACAATGCCCGGCCTCATGTGGCCCAAGTGTGTAGGCAGTTCCTGGATGATAAAGGGCTTGAGTGGCCCTCACATTCCCCAGACCTGAATTCAACTGAGCACCACTGGAACATTATGAATCAGTGCATTCAAACCCACCTAGTAGCACCACGGACTGTTTATGCCCTAATGCCCTAATACAGGTCTGGAAGGACCATCCATCATCTCATCAGAAGCATGCCAAGATGTCGTCGGGAGTGCATACAGGCACATGGGGGCCATTCACACTGCTGAGTCACACTGAATCGCCATGAACGAGTGATTTCAATTGTTTACTTTGATTTGAGTTTTAATTCAACCCTTTATCTGTTGCTGATTTCAGTTTTTTTTTATATTGATTGTTGCTATGCAATTTGTTTTCAACAAATTTCACAATGTACATAGCTTTTTTGAGCAGTGTATTTCATTCATTGAGACACGATGTGTGATTAATCTTCAATTTTTTTTGGTGCACTGTAACTTTCATAATTCAAATTGTTGAATTTCTTTTTATTATCGATTAGTTGGATTTATTGGACATTAAAAGATGGAGGGGTCTGTAGTTGTCAGCACAGTATGTTAGTCTGAAACACCTTGTCAATGTTTCTGCTTTCATAGAGCTCTGTTTTTGTTTGGCATCTTATTGTGGAAAAACCTGCTTCTCAAACTCATGTTGTGTTAACATCGTAGCGCCACTCGAATCGGTGGACTACTTGTATTAACCGACACGTTTTGTGTTAGAAGTTAAATAAATATTTAGTCTCAATGGCATTGTTGGGTTGTCCTTGTATCTTAACTTTGACAGTTAGCGTAGGTGTTTAATATTATCAAGCTATATGTTTTGTGCATATTTGCCAAGAAGGAGAGTCAGAGACAGTCCAGTATTACTGTGTTGAACTGGGGGAGAAAAAAGATGTACATACAGAGACTAAAGGAAGGTAAAGGGCCTCCAACTGAATCCTTGGAGACACCTATATTGAGAGACTTAAGAGCAGGCTCAGATCCTCTCCCTGTCACCTGCTAGAAGAGTCCTGCCAGGTAAGATTTGCATACAACAGTACGTAGAGTCAGAGAAGCCCTTTATTGACACGATGTTGAAGTGGATCTGATTGGTCATTTTCTGCGGCGGCGACAGATCTAAGATGAGAACAGAGAACAGTCAGCACAGCGAGTGAAAGTTCCGTAGCACCCAACTGATCACCACTGTCTAGGTTTGAGCTTGGACGGTGCCACTAGCGGACAAGTGACGGGGAATCCCCCCCTGGGGGCGAGGCGAACAGGCTCGAATTGCCATCGGAGCATTGCCAGATGGGATTCGCTAAACTCATTGCGCTGCATCAACTCCCTTAGGAGTCTGAAAAGCTTACTGATGTCGTCCCGGCGTTGATCCTCGCACTCAATGACACACATGTTGTCCAGGATGTGAGAGCAGTGTGCTGGAAAGCATAATGTTGTGGTGGTTAGGATCTTCATCTCCATTGAATTTGTCAGGAGATTCAATGAGATATTATGATGAATTTGGGAAAGGGATAAAGTGGGGGGGGGGATAAATTGCATAGGCCGATCATATGTAATAAAAGAAAGAAAATTGACATTCTAGTAAAGTAGCAATACCACCGTATTCAGAGGATTGTGTTCTATAGTATTTGTCATATGAGCACCCATCCGTCATCCACAGCAGCCTTTCTCTGCTGTGGAGAGACATACTAAATGAAGCGATGAAATATGCTGACCATTAACTGTTAATCACTTTCAGAGAAAATGGGATAATCAGCACTTTCAAAAATTGGACTGCCAATCATGAATAAGATCAATGCACTTCTATGTATACTCGTCATACTTTACTATTTATCAGGAATCTTAGGTCCACGATATACAGCAGCAGCACAGGCCACACAATGATCTAGTTATGAGCACTGTGGAGCACAGCGGCAATGTAGAACGTAGTACAAAGTGATATTATTTCCCAATATAGTGTTAGCAAGCATAGTTAATATGTTGCTTTGTGTCCCAAATGGCTTTATAAACCATACATACCAACTTACAATACTACCTCAGAATAGTTTAAATGAACAGAACAGAATTGGATATATAGCAAGAATTCCAAGTTGCACCTTATTTTCTTCATATCGAACAACTACTGGGCTCCTGGGAAAATGACTAAAATGTGTGTTTTATGTGAGTGTGTGCATCCGTCTGTGCATGGGCAGTGGCACATCCATCTGTGCATGGTCAGTGGCACACATCCATCTGTACATGGGCAGTGGCACACATCCATCTGTGCATGGGCAGTGGCACACATCCATCTGTGCATGGTCAGTGGCACACATCCATCTGTGCATGGGCAGTGGCACACATCCATCTGTGCATGGGCAGTGGAACACATCCATCTGTGCATGGGCAGTGGCACACATCCATCTGTGCATGGGCAGTGGCACACATCCTTGCTTGTTTTTGACTAAGTAGGCAATAAAAAAGCCTGCATGGACTCAACAACAATGATATTGATTTTAATTTACTTTTACCCACATTAGCAGAAAGACTAAGGTACAATTAATAACCATTATAAGAGGTCATTTGGGGTCTATTTCTTGCAACATTGTTGTCACGTCTCTACTTCAGGTAACTGAAACAGACAGATTGCAACATTGCAATATCTGTAATGCAGACAAAGAAATGCACAGGATGAGTCAATGGTTCCAGGCTCAAAAACCCACTATTGATTTTACTGGCTTCCTCTGTTGCTCATACATACTTAAAGAAATGAAACATTACACAGAACAAGCGTAACTGTTGAATTTTAACTCCAGGCTTTTACTTTATTTATTGGTATTTTGGCTCAAAAGAAAGAAATGGAGAGTTCTGGAATGGCCAAGTCAAAGCTCGGATCTTAACCCTATTGAGATGCTGTGGGGTGATTTGAAACGGGCTGTGGTTTCAAGAAACCTCTCGAATATCACACAGCTGAAAAATTCTGCATGAAGGAATGGGAAAAACTGTCAACCAGTCGATGTCAGAGACTGGTAGACAGTTACAGGAGACAGCTTATTGAGGTTATTTCAGCCAGTAGGCGCTATACCAGCTATTAAGGCTGTTGGAAATAGCATCTTCGTAAATATTTTGTCAAAAAAAGTTATATCATGGTTAAAATGTCATTGTCTTTGGATTGATTACATTACTTTTGCCTATAGATAATGTTTGATAAGAAGATCCAATGTCCATATTTCTTTAAAGAATAACTAAACATTTCATGGGGTTTCCTACACATGAATTTATGTCTAGGGATCATTAAATCACACATCGTGTCTCAATGAACAAAATGTATTAAAGATCAAATTCTTGAATGTACATTGTGTAATTTGTTGGGAACAACATGACGTAACATCTGCCAATGGAAACCAAAATCGCCAACCGATTGAGTGCTAAAATTGAACTCAAACCTAAAATGAAAGAAAACAATTGAATTCTCACTCGGTTCCAGCATGTGTGAATTTCAACACGGCTACTTAAAATGTGAGTATGGCCCCTAGTGCCTGTTTGCACCCCTGACAAAGTTGAGTCACGCACCTGATGAGACGGCGAATGGTTTCCTGACAAATCTTTTCCCAAACCTGGATCAGGGCATCAGTGAGCTCTGGGACCTTATGTGGTGCTACCTTGATCAAATTAATCAATATATAATATCTAAAAGGTTCTCAGTTGGATTCAGGTCTGGGGAAACGTGAGAGACAGTCAATGGCAACAATGCCTTTGTTTTCCAGGAACTGCCTACACACTCTAGCCACATGAGGACAGGCTTTGCCCTGCCCCATGGAGATCCCAGGGCCCACTGAACCAACGTAAATTCATCCCTGTACTCAGCAGCAGTCAGGGTACAATTGTCTGGCATGTGGAGGTCTGTGCGCCCTCCAAGGATATGCCTCCCCAGACCATCACTGACCCACCGCCAAGCCATTCATGCTAGATAATGTTGCAGGCAGCATAACGATCACCGCAGCACCTCCAGAATCTTTCACGTCTCTCACGTGCTCAGGGCGAAACTGCTCTCATCTGTGAAGAGAAAGGGGTGCCAATGCTTGGACCTGCCAATTCTGGTGCTTTCTGCCGAGTGCTAGTCTGTGAGCACAGGGCATACAAGAGGACGTCGGGCCTTCATGCCACGGAATTTGTTTCTGACCGTTTGGTAAAAAACACTCACACCAGTAGCTTGCTGACGGTCATTTTGTAGGGCTCTTGCAGATATCAATCTTGCAGCTGGTTTGATGTCATTCTATGGCCTTATCCCGCTCCATTCGGGTAACGGCCCTCGGCTGGTATCTCCATCACGAGACTGAACTAGGAGACAGAGCAAACCTCATTGTGTCGGCACGTATGGATGTTTCATCCTTGTGATGGTCACATGGTTAGCTTCTGTCATGTGGTTCTGTGTTTTGTGTTCATTAGATTTGTTTGTGGAGCCAATCCAATTCTGATGCTAAGCACCTGTTCAGGTCCCGGCTGCTGTTATAAGTCAAACCCGACAGATTTGCTTGTTCTCTGCTCCTGACTTCACATGGCTTTTGTTCTTTTTCACACATTTTCACACTCATACAAGCATGCACCTCATTCCTTCCCTCATCCATTCTTTGCAAACACATTGACCTAATGACAAACACATCCCATTGCTTTTGTATTTGTTTATTGTTTTTGGGTGTTTCCTAAGTAAATCTTGATTTAATAGCATACTATGTGTGGTCTCTCTTTCTTGTCCAACTTCTGAGCCGAGTTGTGACTTCCTGGAGAAGCTGGACTACTTGTCAAACTTGAAGGGGCTGCATGTATCGCCTTATGCCACCTGTGGTGACAAGGAAAGCAAGTGAGCAAAACACAGAAGTAGAGAAGAATCAGTCAGGAAGGATAACGAGAGAACAATTGTCTGTGGCCACTTCCTCCAAAACCATTCCCTCTTTGGAAGTGGTCTTGTTGACTTTCCAGTGCACCTGTCACTTTATTTCGCACCAAAACAGGTGACATGGATTCACAATCACTCATGCTTCCTAACTGGACAGATTGATATAATTGACTTGATGGTGTACTGTGATGAATACGCATCCCCTTCATTTTTTTGGGCAGTTTAACCAAACTAAATTGAAAGTTTGAGAATGGGACAGAAGTTCAATTGGCTGCCCAACAATGATCAAAAGAACCCAGCCAAAATTAGTGGAATGTCTTAAGAAGACAAAGGTTAAATGGAAAATGTTTTTGAATGGCCCGGACCTAAACTCAGTTACCGATGTATGGCATGCGCTTGTAATATTTTGTAAAGAATTATCACATATTGACAAATTAACCGAAAAGGCTCAGATTTGTAATTACTGCCAAAAGTGCATCCAACCAAAATTATCTAATGTATCCAATTATGATATGTTTTTTTTCTTTTTTCTGATTAGGCTCATTCTGATGTTGAGACAGGCACATCATACATATTAGTTTGTTATAACCAGTCTACGAAGCACTAAGGGACCAGACAGCCAATTTATCAACCAGTAATTATGAGGCCTTATCATGCTATTAAGACAGCCTTGAAAGAAATGATAATTCATTACACACTTTGTTTGTGGCATTAGGCTGAGTTAATTTCACAGCAGTTATTCTCAGAGGGACAAACACTAGATATACCAGCTATGTATTAAGAACACTGATATGGTCTGCATTATACTACATCATTTTAGCAATGCTGAATCTGAAAAAAAAACAATTAAAATGTAAATGTATTTTAACTATTAACAACCAACATTGGTTCTATGCATTTCGGTGTACCCGAGTACACCAAATCTCCCCCTCTCTTTCTCGCTCTACCCCCATGTCACATTTTTTCTTCTCTTGCTTTTCCATCGCTGAGTAAATCTGATTTAATGTCATAGATCACCAGGGACTTTTCACAATAATTTATATGCAAATCGGATGCCATCTATTAGCCTTTCATAAAATCATTTTAGATTATTGAAGAAACTGAGTAATTCATGCACCTGTCTTTCAGTACTGTGGATCCCCCCAAAATAAGTAAATGTATTAGCATGAATCCTACTTTCAGTACCTGGAGATGTTTAAATGTATTACTCCTGGTCCTGATGCAATATTACATCATAATCCCCAATTTCCAGTGCAACTGTATTACACCATCAACATATTGCCAATAGTTCTATCCAGCAATTCCAACCATACCAAACTTTTCACAGTTAAATGATTTGCTGAAGTTTCAGCTAGGTTGCTATTAAATGTAACCTCTGTGTGTAAACCTGAGGGCTGATTTGTGGAGAGCAGCAAGGAGGCTTGGATCACACCTGGAATCCATGCCAGCAAGTTCATTTATTTCAAAATTAAAAACCCAAAGGTTATCTAAAGATATCTGATTGTAGCTATATACCTAGCTAATGCAAACACATATTAGTTAAAATATTGCATCTCTGCTTCTCCTTTTGTCTCAACATGAAAACCTCGGGAACGTCTAAATATATTTGGATATGGTGCACTAAGGCTTATCTGCCAACACAGCAACTTGTTCTACCATGTAACACTAAATGTATTCATCTACTGTACGTTTACTATAGCAATTGTACCCAATTCATGTACTTGGTTGTGTACATGTATATATATATATATATATTTATTCAACACTTAATGAGATGCTTTTTATGGACAAATACAAAATACTGTTCCTGTACTAATAAACAAGATTTATGAATAACAAATGTGTATGTCTATGTAAAAACAGTGCCTTACTGGTCTACAGGGGTATTCTCCAATTTCTATATCAATATTTCAGGATTTATACACACTTGTGAACCAAAATCTCCTGGTACGATGACATGGCATGTTCATTGATGGGATTGAAGGTATCAAACGAGCTGTTTTGAACACGTGTCCATTTTGCATAAACTGTGTGATGCCATCACAACAGTATGGACAAATGTCACAATGGAATGTTTCTATAACCTTGTGGAATCCATGCCTCAAATATTTAATTTGGAGTCAAAGTGATCAGACCCAGTCCATATGGACGCTGATCTCATTTTCTTCACCCCATTTAGTCCCTCAGGCATAGCTGAAATCAGGATTTGCACACCTGTTGTTCAACTGTTTTTCAAACCTGTGTGTAGGTGCATTTCTTAGGACTCCAACCTTCCCAACCTGTCTAATTCAAAGTCTTTGTGGTTCTCTCGCAAAGTAATGTGATTTTCACTGCACATCTGCTTTGTTTTGCGCTCATGTCAATACATATTAATGATATAGAAAGCTTCACATACTTTTATTGTAAATTCAGTAGCATTTTGCGGGGTATGTAGGACCTTGAAGATGTGACCTTCGCATTCTGCTGATTCAATTATCTTTCATTATCTTATTTTTGCGAAGACGGGACAACTTGGGGACGATAAGGGGGAAAGAGGGGACAATTTGATAATTTGTAGACAGTGTAACTGTCTGATTTCCAGTCGTTAAATGGACTTCAATTTATTTTAATTATTAAAAAGGTATTCACCGTAATTGCATTTGGATCAGACGAGGCGAGACATCAAACAGTAATTTGTATAATACTCCCCCTCCACAGTGGGAACACAGACTACTATTAGTGGCAGTGACTGACATGAAATGGCACCACTGAGAATTCTGTGATTAGGCTGACCTTTTGATAAGAGTACAGGCTATAGTAGCGCAGTCCAGGCTACACTTGCTAAATGTGAGGTGATGTTAACACATTCATTATTCAAAGCATTTAAAATGAAACATTCCTATATTTAGACCCTGGAATACGTTGTGTCCCACAAAATAAGCACTCACTATTCTTCATCTGACGTTTGCCCCCAAGCGTCTAAGAGAAGAACTCCATCCTTGGGGGCTACGCCTCATCTGTCTAATCCCGTCTTTCCTTGGGTCGGGTTCTATCCCACTGCTCAAGGACTTCTATTCAACTCAAATTGCAGAGGCCATCTCATCCATTCCCTGGGTAACCTGTGGGACACCAGTGATGGGTGGAGCCTATACTGGAGAACAAAAATAGTATCTTGCGACAGTTTTAAGTAGGTCTCCAAAAAAAGTTGAGACCCCTGCTTGCAAATGAATAACACTGACCATTGCACTGAATGACCAATGCACACACAATTGTAAAACTGCCAATTTTCCCACTGCAGATATAAGCCTAGGTGTTTTATTTTACTGCTATACACTAAATATTTACATATTTAGTTTGTATCTAGTATAATATAGGAAAACAAATACCATCAAGTAACAAGTTAATAAATGTGATCACTTCCTCCATATACACTAATTCAAAGCCCAACAAAGGTTTGTCATAAACCGTCATGTGACTTTTTCACACTTTCCTGGTATACATGAAAACATCTAGTCAAGCATATTTCTATTTGGATTATGCTGTTCCATTGAGACAGAAATGTCAACCAGTTGCAGTACATTTTAGTGAAACCCCGTGTTGGCTGCCTTGCAGTACCAGCTATGGCCACACCATTACATTTGGGGAGTGGCATATCTACTGTGCCAGCGGCTCCCAAATATCATGTTGCAAATTGGTTCAGCGGCGTTGAGGGTGAATGGGTGGGATGTCAGACAGGGATGCCTTGTCTAGTCAAGTCTCTAGCAAGTCCTTGTGGCAGTTTAACCAACCTGCAAGGTCTGTCACAGTTGTTGGCTTGGGAATGCACCTTCCTCGCAGCACTGTGACAGAAAAGCACCACCGTTTGGAGAGATGTGCACTGCAGGACAAACATCTCATGGAGCTGTTGCATTAAGGCAAAGCCATTGTTGTTTAAGGGTGGAGCTCATTACCATTATTACAATCAGAATGTTGGCCAACTGCATGCAATCAGGTAAAAAACGGATAGCAGTCAAAGGATATAACACAGCATTTAATAATTACAAAACTGTTACTGAGCATTTTGTTATGGTCACGAGGGCATTACTTCTGTTATAATTTTAAATGGTCAGTATACAGTGGCAGGCCCAACTGGCAATCCATCTTTTTTAGCAAAGTGCCAATGTTGTTGTTGTGTTTTTTTCACACCACATTAAAAAAAAACATAGGTGCTGCATAAAGTTAATATTAAACCCATTCTGACATTTACAAAAATCCAATTTAACTAAGGTGCTATTAGAATGGCAGATCTAGATGGAGTTGTGTGTCACTACTTTAATAAATGAATGCTGTGGCTTAGGAGCTGATGTCAGGAATTGATTTGACACACATTCCATCAATTTTACCAGGTAAATGCATGGGAATACAATGTTTAAATAAAATGTGTCAGTATACAATGAAGCTTGTCTTACCAATCCCAATATGTAAATGCGAGACTTAATGGTACCAGATAATTTAAAAGTTCAAATTCAGATAAATGCCCCATTTACCATAGCTCTACTACTACTCAACATCTGCTACTCCAGAAGTAAACTGCACACTGGTAGCTATCTTAAACTGGTCAATCATCATTTTAGTATGAGGAATCCAATGACTGGAACGAAATGCATAAGCTTGCATAATCTTGACACTATTACCACACCTCACTCATTCAAAATCAGTGCTCATGTTGAATTTGTCAAATCTGGAATTTTGTTTTATTAGTTTTCCATTGATAAAGTCCAGGACTTTTTTTTCATAATCCCCCCCAAACATAATTAAGAATATATGACCAAATACAAGAACAGACTAAAT